>JAPKLX010001918.1:1979-16701 GCA_026898415.1 Leonotis leonurus | reverse complement strand
GGAGGTTAGTGAGCCTAGCTCGCCAAAAGGAGTCACTCACCCAGCTCATCAAGTGTGGTCGGCATTCGCTCGAACACTACACAAGGGGCCGAGGAGTTGAGCGTCCAAGAGGGGCCGACTATTTCTAAGCTCTCCTATGAACATGAATGCATGTAATAGACAATAGTAATTCTCGTGAAAGAACAATGAATAATTTATTGTCAAGAAGCCAATAGCATGAAGAATCAGAGACTGGAAAAGAACATGAACTTGGCAGCGGAATACATAACATGACAGTTTGCAACAACTCTTGCCTTAGCCTTGCACGACACCACCAACCGCTCAATCTGCAAAACAATTTGAAAAAATTTTGCAGGGCTGAGTACTAGTGTACCCCGTGGGTTATGCCATTTAAAAACCTTTTTGCGAAATCATTTTCTGAAAAGGAATATCCATGCTTACACAGTATCACATAGAAAGTTTTAAAACAGAAAGTCATTCAATGCATACCAAAACCGTTGAGATCTCATTTTCCTTGGCTCAATATTGGCATTAGATACCCTTCGATGAACATATGGGGACAGCCCATAGAGGTCCATCATTTATGTCCTTCATCAGAAGGGAACTTTTACCCAAACTGACTTCACCTGAGAATATATGGGGACAGCCCACATAAAGCCACGTGTACACTAACCATGTGCCAGTGCGCTAACATAGCACATGATCCGATCGTCATGCTTGAGGGATCACTTATCCAATAAGGAGCAAAACATTTTAACATGGACAACCATTTTAATATTCATAAATATCAGAGCTTAATAACTCAAAAATACATTTGAAAACATATATACACCCACCTGTCAGCGAATACCAATACCGTGTGATAACCGTAAATTAGTCAAACGTCTCGTTCGCAATCGGAAGCACCTGACAATTATACAGAACAACTTTTGGCCTCAAATCCCAAAACGTAACGCAAATAAAGTGAAAACGTGGAACCGATGACTTTCTAAGTCTTTTAAGGTCATTTTGGCAATACCCGAGTTTTCAAATCAACTTGGCCCAGAAGGCAAAAATACTCAGGGCATTATTCTCTATAGGAATATGTAAAAACATTTTTGAAATATGCTACTTTACCTCAAAGCTTACTCGAGAAGGTTCGTAGTCATTTTCAGATCTATGAAAATTGGACCGATGAAAATTAATGAAATCTCTTTCATAAAATTCTATATTTTTTTCTTTACATGCACTAGAAATTTTATTGAAAAATGATAGACCGCGAATATTTTTCCTTTTGAAAACCATGAAATAATGCAATAAATCATGACATGTCGATCCTAACCGGGATCCAAATCTAAAATTCAATCTGGCGGAGTAACGGATCTTATGGTCAGAAACGTAAAACCTTAAGGGACCTTAGCCGTCTGATAGACCGATAGTCATGAACAGGAATATGAATGAAGAAGAGAACGAGGGGAGAAAATTTAAGATGACGGTATCAGAACGATGGCGGAGGAGACTCGACGGCGGCTAAGCCACCTTTGTCAAGTTTCATGCCTACCTTCGACCTTACCCTAACGTACCTTGACTTAAATCGATCTTCGATTCTCAAACCCGCAGAACCTCGATACCCGATAATAGCAGAAAGAAGAAGAAAAATGAAGGGAGAAGAGGAAGCAGGAGAGGAGAGCTCCACTGCAGGGAAATGGGCGATTGAAGCTCTCGCCCATCACCCATATTTATAGGTAAAATTCTTAATTTTTTTTAATATTATTTATATTATATTTATATTATATTATTATTAATGCTTTAATCTTAAAACGTCGTAACTTCTACACACGATCTCCTTTTCGAGCAAACTCAATGTCAACATCTCCCTTTCTTAATACTCTACACAATGACTATAATATTGATATACTTTCGGTTATGCATGGAAAACGTAATTTTTTATACGACATGCTTAAACTTCAAAAATCCGTAGCGGTTACGTACGAACTCCTTTTTGGGAAAACATATTGCCAATATTTTTCTTTTGAAAAACCCTACAAAATGAGTATAATATTGACATGCTTTTGACTTATGCACGAAAAGATCATTTTTAAAAGAAACGTTTAAAAAGTTTCACCGGGTGCCAAATTCATATGGTAGGTCCTAATAGGGTATAGTCTCTTCCTAAAATCATTAATTAGTCGCAGTAAGATATCTAAATCGTATTAGGAAAATTTGGGGTATTACATCCCTCCCTCCTTATAAAAATTTCGTCCTCGAAATTTCACGCATCTTGAAACCGTAAATCTTGATGTCACGCTTTTACTTCATCTCGACGTTTCCCATGTCACTGCTTATTCATGAGCATTCTTCATATCCATGATACTTCTGTCTCGTAATCGTATTCCAGCGGTTGACATGAAAGTCGTGGAAAATTCGTAACGCCAAAGAGTACAAAATATAAATCTTATGAAGGAATAAGTATATATAACTAACCAAGGTTATATAGATATATGAATAAACGGTGCCTCAGAAGAGGACTTTTTATTTATATATGAAAGACGGTGCCTCCAAGGACTTTTATATATATCTATAGAACTTTGAAAGAATCGGTAAAACGGAATATTTCTCATCTATCGTTCTTATTAACTACTATATTTCACCTCGTAATTAGAAGGATCGTTGGTTCATCTCTTGATTTGGCCTCGTCAGTATTCTAGTATCGATCACTGAACGTTCTCTTAGAGAGTGAATCTGTTACCTTTTGTACGTTTTCTCCTTTTTGAGATGTACCGTTCATTTCACATTTTCGCATGAACTAGTCGCCACATATTCATTTCACTCATAACAAAGCAAGTGTAAATATTCTCTCAAATTGCATGTATAAAGACATTTAATATATCATAAATCATGTAGCATTCATCATATAACATTCCTCTTTTCCTTTCCTTTCCATTTCCATTTTCATTAACATTCTCTTTTTCTTTTCTTGGTCACAATGGGTCCATAATTCCCAATATGACAAAATATTGAATTTCCATAAAAATCCATTCACATTTTCCTCCAAATCATCAAAATAATATTTTCAAAATCCCATTTTGATGTGATATACACATTTCAAAATATTTTCATGAAACCAAAATCCCTGCACATTTTAAAAACATTTCTGAAAAAAAATAAAGTACCTTTCATTTTCGTTGAGGCGGTGTGACTGCGAGCTAAGGGTTGTTGTAACTGTTGCAGTTTAGAAGAACAAGTTGTAAACACTCAATTCAATAAAATGGGCACGGTCCAGAGAAAAGAACTGCTCTGATACAACTTTGTCACGCCCCGATCCCGAGGGACGGCGCACGCGCCAGAGCATGACTAGGGGGAAAAGTAAAGAAGCGGGGAAGAAAGGGGGACATGGAACATAATCATGCTGGAAAAATTGTCCTTGAAAAAATGGACAGTAACTCGTTTATAACTAGGACTAATCTGAATGGGGGAAGAGACAAATAAATCCACCAGTAGATATCGTCAACAATGATGTCATGATCAATGAACAATTGGATGCAAAGAGATGCAATGCAAGACGGGATTGGAGATTATAGCTCGTTACATGGGAGCGGTAATAAAAAATCTCAAGCGGCCGAATCGTCCAAAATGAAATGAATTGGAGATAATACAGCTCGGTACATGGGAACGGTAATCCGGAATCCCAAGCGGCCGAATCATTCAATATGAAAGAGGAGATTGGAGATAATACAGCTCGTCTCGTAGGAACGGTAATCTAGAATCCTCGAGAGGCCGAATCGTCCAATAAGAACCGTCTATCAAAGGTGGAGGTTAGTGAGCCTAGCTCGCCAAAAGGAGTCACTCACCCAGCTCATCAAGTGTGGTCGGCATTCGCTCGAACACTACACAAGGGGCCGAGGAGTTGAGCGTCCAAGAGGGGCCGACTATTTCTAAGCTCTCCTATGAACATGAATGCATGTAATAGACAATAGTAATTCTCGTGAAAGAACAATGAATAATTTATTGTCAAGAAGCCAATAGCATGAAGAATCAGAGACTGGAAAAGAACATGAACTTGGCAGCGGAATACATAACATGACAGTTTGCAACAACTCTTGCCTTAGCCTTGCACAACACCACCAACCGCTAAATCTGCAAAACAATTTGAAAAAATTTTGCAGGGCTGAGTACTAGTGTACCCCGTGGGTTATGCCATTTAAAAACCTTTTTGCGAAATCATTTTCTGAAAAGGAATATCCATGCTTACACAGTATCACATAGAAAGTTTTAAAACAGAAAGTCATTCAATGCATACCAAAACCGTTGAGAACTCATTTTCCTTGGCTCAATATTGGCATTAGATACCCTTCGATGAACATATGGGGACAGCCCATAGAGGTCCATCATTTATGTCCTTCATCAGAAGGGAACTTTTACCCAAACTGACTTCACCTGAGAATATATGGGGACAGCCCACATCAACCCACGTGTACACTAACCATGTGCCAGTGCGCTAACATAGCACATGATCCGATCGTCATGCTTGAGGGATCACTTATCCAATAAGGAGCAAAACATTTTAACATGGACATCCATTTTGATTTTCATAAATATCAGAGCTTAATAACTCAAAAATACATTTGATAACATATATACACCCACCTGTCAGCGAATACCAATACCGTGTGATAACCGTAAATCAGTCATAAGCACCTGACAATTATACGGAACAAATTTTGGCCTCAAATCCCAAAACGTAACGCGAATAAAGTGAAAATGAGGAACCGATGGCTTTCTAAGTCTTCTAAGGTCATTTTGTTAATACCCGGGTTTTCAAATCAACCTGGCCCAGAAGGCAAAAATACTCAGGGCATTATTCTCTATAGGAATATGTAAAAATATTTTTGAAATATACAACTTTACCTCAAAGCTTACTCGAGAAGATTCGTAGTCTTTTTACGGATGTTATGGTCAGAAACTTAAAACCTTAAGGGACTGTTGGTCCCGAAAGAGCTAGTTTTGGTGTATGGGGGGGGGGGGGGGAAAACACCAAATAAACAAACTTTTCAGTTTACTTGACTAATTAAGAGGAGAGATTTAAGCTTTATGTATTACAGATTGCTCAATATGTCAGACCAGATCGATTATCTAATCAATCGTTTGACATATAGCTTTCCTTTTCTGGTCTTGATTGATTCTATTCCTTTTGTGGCACGAGGGACTTATTGAGACTTTGGGATTTCAGAGACATTTCATCTGATTTCAGTATTTGAGTGTTGATCTGATTGAACTTTCTGGTTAAGAGTTTCTGGTTCAATCTGTCTGGGTTGATATCTTTCAACTTTCTGGTTTAAATCTCTTTGATTCAACTTTCTGTTACAGTTGACATTCTTCAACTTTCTGTCTGAGACTTTCTGGTTTAACTTTTTGTTAAAGTTGTTTTGCTTCAGTTTTCTGTCTGAGACTTGTTTCAACTTTCTAGTTGAGACTTGCTTCAACTTTCTGGTTGAGACTTGCTTCAATTTTCTGGTTGAGACTTGCTTCAACTTTCTGGTTAAGACTTGCTTCAACTTTCTGGTTGAGACTTGCTTCAACTTTCTGGTTAAGACTTGCTTCAACTTTCTGGTTGAGACTTGCTTCACCGTTCTGGTTAAGACTTGCTTCAACTTTCTAGTTGAGACTTGCTTCAACTTTCTGGTTAAGACTTACTTCAACTTTCTGGTTGAGACTTGCTTCAACTTTCTGGTTAAGACTTGCTTCAACTTTCTGGTTGAGACTTGCTTCACCTTTCTGGTACATAAAAACCAAATAGAAGTAATACAGAACATGAATAATACCAAGTGTGTTTTCGAGAGAACATCATCAAAATTTAAAATATCTGTGGGGTTCCCAACAGGGACCTTAGCCGTCTGATAGACCGATAGTCATGAATAGGAATATGAATGAAGAAGAGAACGAGGGGAGAAAATTTAAGATGACGGTATCGAAACGATGACGGCGGAGACTCGACGGCGGCTAAGACACCTTTGTGAAGTTCCATGCCTACCTTCGACCTTACCCTAACGTACCTTGACTTAAATCGATCTTCGATTCTCAAACCCGCAGAACCTCGATACCCGATAATAGCAGAAAGAAGAAGAAAAATGAAGGGAGAAGAGGAAGCAGGAGAGGAGAGCTCCACTGTAGGGAAATGGGCGATTGAAGCTCTCGCCCATCACCAATATTTATAGGTAAAATTCTTAATTTTTTTAATATTATTTATATTATATTATTATTATATTATTATTAATGCTTTAATCATAAAACGTCGTAACTTCTACACACGATCTCCTTTTCGAGCAAACTCAATGTCAACATCTCCCTTTCTTAATACTCTACACAATGACTATAATTTTGATATACTTTCGGTTATGTATGGAAAACGTAATTTTTTATACGACATGCTTAAACTTCAAAAATCCGTAGCGGTTACGTACGAACTCCTCTTTGGGAAAACATATTGCCAATATTTTTCTTTTGAAAAACCCTACAAAATGAGTATAATATTGACATGCTTTTGACTTATGCATGAAAAGATCATTTTTAAAAGAAACGTTTAAAAAGTTTCACCGGGTGCCAAATTCATATGGTAGGTCCTAATAGGGTATAGTGTCTTCCTTAAATCATTAATTAGTCGCAGTAAGATATTCTAAATCGTATTAGGAAAATTCGGGGTATTACATCTTCTGAATGAATTCGAATATAATCTTGAATTCTGGCGCAAGTAGTCCCCTGTTTAACATCTTGTTCGTATAATGGATGGGCACTACCATCACCATCTCTATTGCTTCTTGTAGCTGCTCGTCCGTGATATCTCCAAGGCTAAGACCTTCATCTTTAAATTTGTAGACTTCATCTATGATGTTCAGCACGTTATATGTTGTATTGTTGATAGTGCTGCCCTTGCTAACTCGGATAGTGGCTTCGTTCCCACCTTTCTCTCCTTGCCATGAGAGATAGAAGGCTGCAACTTCTTTGGGCAAGAAATGGAGAGGGTGTATTGTAATGATATTGTGGAATCCTACAACAAAGTCAAAGCAATATAGATGAGCACTATCCTTCCATCAATGAAGTATGAGTGCTCAGTAGCAGTTTAAAAAGTATTGAGTTCTACACAACAATACAAGTACACATATGCATGCAAAGGAAAAAGAAACTGTTTTTCAATACGGGTTAAGAGATTTCAGAGCATTCAAAACACAAAACAGTTTAAAGGAAAACTCATAAATTTGAAACCTCTGCAGCGTTTAACAAGGGCGAAAGCCTTGTCCAGTTTAAGGAAGCCGTAAGTGTCAAGAACGGCATATAAATCTTGATGAATGTATGTGTTCAAAAATTTCACTTGCTCAAGAAACAGAGATGATTTTGGAGCCATTTTGATAGATAAGTTTTTGAAGATTAAAGATAAGTGTTGAAGAAGAAGTATGTAGGTGATAGTCGAACCGCCTTATCAAATATATATAGAAGTGATAAGCAAAGTAATAAATTAATTAATATCCTTCCCTTTTTCTGCTTTTCCCGCCTTTCTATGGTATAGACCTGCAGTCTATTACCGCCTTTACTCTGCGTCTGATTCACGCGCTTTTGATCCTAGGGTTGCAGTGTGGCGCGTGTTTGTTTGGAGCGTTAAATTGCTTCCTTTTTCTGGATTTGGTAAATATCTCCACAATCACAGTTCCCAAACATAGTACTAATCATCACAAAAATAAAAGATTTGGTATATTATGTCAGAATTTAGATATATATGCTATGATTAAATTGATATAATTGTCGTATCTTGTTGACTTTCCCCTTGACTAAGTAATGGGAATATTAATAAAAGAACTAATTAATATCCACGTGGCTACTAGTCATCTGGTCCAAATCGATCTCCTGTTGTCTACACTATTGATCTGTTTATGCCATTCTTGAATTTGGACATCAATCTAGTTAGATGATCTGTCAATAATTCCCGGTTGGAATTTGATTGATCTGTTTGATCATTAACTTATACTTAGATGATCTGTTGTTAATTCACAGTTGGAATTTTACATGATTTGTTCCTTATCAATCTGGACTATATCAATCTGGTTCTTTCTTCCAGATTTAACAGTCCTAATTTCCCACAAAGCATCTTAAATCTTTCTTCTAGTAATGCTTTGGTGAGAATATTTGCTCTCTGTATCTCAGTGTGTATCTTCTAGATCTGTACATGTTTTCTTTCAACATGATCCCTTATAAAGTGATGTCTCACATCTACATGTTTGCATCTGGTATGCAAAACAGGGTTCTGTGTGATTGCTATAGCACTTGAGCTATCACAGAAAATAGCTATCTCATAGTCTTTGAGCTGTTGTTTTAACCAGAGTATTTGAGCACAACAACTCCCTGCCGCCATATATTCAGCTTCTGTGGTTGATGTGGCCACAGATGTCTGCTTCTTTGAGAACCAAGAGATCAGTTTATTTCCTAAAAACTGACATGTACCAGATGTTGACTTTCTGTCCAGTTTACATCCAGCATAATCTGAGTCTGTATATCCAGTAAGTTCAAAGTTATCTTCACAAGGATACCATAATCCAATGTGAGCTGTTCCCTTAAGATATCTTAATATCTTCTTAGCTGCTTCCATGTGAGACTCTTTGGGGTTTGCTTGATATCTTGCACATACACCTACTGCAAATGTTATGTCAGGTCAACTGGCAGTTAGGTAGAGTAGTGATCCTATGATCCCTCTGTATTGAGAGATATTTACTAGTTTTCCCTCTGGATCAGGATTAATTTTCCCGTTGGTCTGCATTGGGATTTTAACAGGTTTGCTGTCTATGATCCCAAACTTAGTCAGGAGATCGTGTATATACTTTGCTTGATTAATAAAGATGCCATCTGGTAAGTGCTTGACCTGCAAACTTAGAAAGAAACTCATTTCGCCCATCATGGACATTTGATACTTATTTTTCATAAGTTCAGCAAATTTATCACACAAATAAGTAGATTTGGATCCAAATATGATATCATCTACATAGATCTGTACTAAAGGGATATTCTCTTTGACTTTGATGATGAACAAAGTCTTGTCAACTGATCCTCTTCTGAATCCAAATACTAGCAGAAATGTAGACAATGTCTCATACCAAGCTCTAGGGGCTTGTTTTAGACCATAGACAACTTTTGTCAGTCTGTATACTTTCTGATTTGGATCTACTTCTTCGAATCCAGGTGGCTGTTCCACATAGACTTCCTCTTCAAGGATACCATTTAGGAAGACACTTTTGATATCCATCTGGTATACCTTGAATCTTTTGTGTGCAGCATATGCCAAGAACAACCTTATAGCTTCTAGTCTGGCTACGGGTGCAAATGTTTCATCAAAATCAATGCCTTCTTGTTGATTATAGCCTTTAGCTACTAATCTGGCTTTGTTTCTGACTACTTCACCATTCTCATCTCGTTTATTTTTGAACACCCATTTTACACCAATAACTCCTTGGTGTTTGGGTCTGTCCACAAGATACCAGAACTCATTTCTTTTGAACTCATTAAGTTCTTCTTGCATTGCATTTATCCAATCTGCATCTTGTAGTGCTTCATGAGCATCAGATGGTTCAATGCGAGAGAGATAGCAGCTTAACAAGGCACTTTCTCCATGCATTCTTCTTGTTTTCACACGATCTGATGAGTTCCCAAAAATCTGTTCTGGTGGATGATCTTGTATCCACCTCCTTCTCCTGGTCATCTCTTCATCAGAGATCTCAGGATCAGGTTGATCTGTTGGTTCCTCAAATTCAGTGTAAGCTGTTGGTGATTTGTTTTCATTCAGATCATGTTGGATTGTTCCCCCTTGCTGTATAATCTCTTCAGCAATAGGTGGAATGTTGTTCTCTTCATCATCGATTTTCGAATTCCAAATAAGAATATCTTCTAATAATATCTCATTCATCTTCCTTGTGGTCATCTGGTTCTCTGTCTGTTTATTGTCTGGTGACCTGTACTCAACAATAGACTCATCAACATGAGGTGTTACTTCCACAATATGAGAATTCTTATTGTAGACTCGATATGCTTTACTGAAATCAGAATATCCTAAGAATATTCCAGGATAAGTTTTGCTATCAAAAGTCCTCAATTGAGATTTCCCATTATTATGTATGTAACACAAACAACCAAAAGTTCGAAAGTAAGAGATCTTAGGCTTTCTGTTGTTCCAGATCTCATATGGTGTCTTTCCATGTCTAAGTGTAATTGATGATCTGTTTTGAGTATAACAGGCTGTGTAGATAGCTTCTGCCCAGAATTTCTTGGGTAGATTGGTAGCATTTAGCATAGTACGAGCTGCTTCTTTAAGTGATCTGTTTTGTCTTTCAACAACTCCATTTTGTTGAGATGTTCTAGCAGCTGAAGTTTGATGAGTGATTCCCATCTTATTGCAGTATGCTTCAATCTTTTGATTGAGAAATTCTGTTCCTCGATCTGTTCTGATAGTAACTACATTCACCTCTTTCTGTTTGGTGATCTTGTGTAGAAAATCAGGTAGTTTGGCTAGTGTCTCTTTCTTCTATACTAGAAAGATGACCCAAGTGAATCTTGAGTAGTCATCTATGATTACTAAGGTGTATTTTCTCCCATTTATGCTTAGTGGTTTAACTGGTCCAAACAGATCCATATACAAAAGCTCTAGTATTCTTGATGTAGAGTGAGCTGTTTTACTTGTGAAGGATGATCTGGTTTGCTTTCCAACTTGACAAGCATCACATATATGATCTTTATCATATACTTGATCTGGTAGACCTTCCGCTAATTTTTCTTTGGCAATCCTGTTGATTGACTTGAAATTCAGATGGCTCAATCTCTTGTGCCATAACCAGCTTGTTTCTGATACAGTTTTAGTGACTAAGCAGGTCTCGATCTGGTTTGTCCACTAGACAATATATAGCCTATCCTGCAATTTTTCGGTAAGGAGTATCTCATCTCCTTCCTTGTTCTTCACAAAACAGTTATTAGTATAAAAAACGATCTGATTACCATTAGCACAGAATTGACTTACTGAGAACAGATTGTGACTAAGACCCTCAACATATGATACATTTGAGATGGTGGTCTTGTCAACTTTTATATTTTTGTATCCTCTGGTGTATCCTTTTGAGTTACATCCAAAGGTGACCTGTGGTCCTGGTTTTTCAATGTAATCTGATAGTAGATTCTTGTCATGTTGGGAACCCCATAAAATATTCTGAGTTTTGATGATGCTCTTACAAAACACACTTGGTATTATACATATTCTGTACCTTTTCTTTTTGGTTCTAGCAAACCAGATAATCGAAGCTCGCTCAACCAAAAAGATAGAAGTTGTCTCAGTCAGAAATCAAAACCAGCCACTCTCAAGCAGAAGGCTGGAGCAAGACAACTTCAACAGAAAACGCTAAACCAGAAAGACTCAAAACCAGCAAGTCTCAAGACAGAATGCTAAACCAGAGAGACTCAAAACCAGCAAGTCTCAAGACAGAATGCTAAACCAGAGAGACTCAAAACCAGCAAGTCTCAAGACAGAATGCTAAATCAGAGAGACTCAAGACCAGCAAGTCTCGAGACAGAATGCTAAACCAGAAAGTCTCAAACAGTAAATGAAGCTAGTCAACTTTAACAGAAAGTTGAATCAGAAAAGCTTCAGCCAGAAAGATGAAAGATGCTTCAGCCAGAAAGTGGTTAACGTATGCTCTACCAGAAAGTACCTCAACCAGAAAGTGTCTAAGTCAATATTCAACCAGAAAGACACTAGACAAGAGAGGACACAACCAGAAGGTTAGAAGCAAACCAGAAAGAGCAGAACCAAACCTGTCGATGAAGCATTAAAGACTTTCCATTGAAGATTTGGAAATTGAATCACTGATTGACACGGAGAAGGAAAGCAATCACAGATGATCTGCTTACCAATCATAGAAGATTCAATCAACAACTCTACAAGGAAAGAAGAGATATAATTGATTGACAATCCACAAATCAAATCACGTCAATCAACAAACGACTAGAATTTCAAATTCAGAGCCTATATATGTTTGAAGTTTCAAAGTCTGTATATCTACGCAAGCCCTATACTGCAGAAATACTCTCAAGTATTCTATCTCCAAATCAGACATAAGTTTCAAACCGTTCGTGATCGCAATCACACCTCGATTCAAGTCTGTCTTATCGAGAGAAGAAGGAGATCTTTACTAGCTAGTAGTTTTCTAGTGGATTAACGTGAAGATATCTTGTTTACAGTAGTTTTCTGTAAGTTGAAAAGGGACACGACCCTTATTCGTGCATAAGTTTCAATAAGGTTTGTAATTGGAACTTGTGGCTCGTTCTCAGCGAGTATAAATAAGAAGAGTATCCTAGTAGTGGATATCTAATCCAGTTTGGATTAGACCGTGGACGTAGGGGGTTTCCCGAACCACGTAAAAATAACTGTGCCATTTAAATTCTGCATTTTATATTCAGTTGTTTTTATTCTGCATCTATCATACTCATTCAAATCTGCATTCTTAATCAACCTCTAAATACTCGATTAAGTGTTCAAAAGATTTTCTTAATAAGAGCACCGACTAAGTCCACCATTATTCCGCACACAATACATTGCTGGAATTTGAGTTCAAGCTTACTTTCTGCTTTGTATTTCTCACTTGAGAGACTTTATCTGGATAGAATCTAATCGATTAGAAAATCAATTTATTCTATCACCTTGAGCAATCTGTAATTCAGAAAGCTTACATCTCTCTGATTGAAATAGTCAAGTAAACTGAAAAGTTTGCGTTTGGTGTATTCCCCCCCCCCCCATACACCAAACCTTGCTCTTTCGGGACCAACATGTCACAAGACACGTGCTTCGAAAATCCACTATCTATTATCCAGATTGTTCCTCTTGCTATCTTGTTTCTTCTTGCAGTCTTCTGGTCCTGCAGTTAGTTAAACTTAGCTACCCTTCACTATTTGGGTGCTTGGTTATTAGGAAATGTTCCCTTTCGAATCCAGAACATTTTTGGGTTAGGAACAGATATATAGCAAGTAATAATGTTCCCATCATTATCAACTTTAGATAGGGAATGAAATTCAGATGGATGGTATCTCTCTATTCCATCATTCTTTAATCCCTTCTTAATAGGTACTGTCTTTGCCGTGTTGACATTTTTGGTGAGAAATGTCCTGTTGACATTCTTTTTATGAACATGATCTGTTTCTGTGTAATGAGCTGGTTGACCCTTTGTTTGGTAGTATTGTCTGTACCCGGTCTCTTTTATTATCATCTTCTGGGGATGATCTTTCTTGTTTCTCAGATCTATTACTTGATCTGGTATTTGCTTTCTCTCTGGTACAAATTTTATTGTTCCCGAAGATTTTTCCGAGTGACCTGGATATTCTAATCCAGATTTGCCTTTTTGCTGCAGATAGATTAGCAGTTTAGCACGTTCATCACTTTTGTAGATCATTTCTTTGCCTTTCTTTATCTTTTCTTCAGATACGTTGTATCTGTTGATGAGATCTTTTACCTTTGAGTTTAGTGAGTGAATCTCTCTATCTTTTCCCTTGATCTGTTCTTCTAGATCAGTTACCTGGGCAACGAATTGGGTGTTGGCTGTGCTCAATATCTGTTCAGATTTCTTCAGCCTATCATTTTCTTCCACAACCTCTCTAAACAGTCTCTTGATGCTCGAATAGCTCTTGAACATCTCATTTACTTCTTCCCATGAGTATTTAGATAGATCTTCTTTTTCCTATTCCAGATCATTATCATTTGAGGAATTGGAATTGCAAGAATTTACCTCGACTTCATCCAGACCGTTGTCTAGTCCCACATAGCATTCATCCCAGCCTTCTTCGTCATTAGCAAAGAATGCTTCATCATTTTTTGATGAGCTATCTGAAAAATGGCTCGAGCTGCTTGATTCTTGTTCAGCTAGCATGGCCTTGCGTTCATATTTGAGTTTTCGATCTCTTTTTGCTCTCAACTCTTCTCTTTGGCTTTTGGACAAATCAGGACAATCTGTTTTGAAGTGACTTGTTCTGCCACAACCAAAGCAGGTATAATCTGTTGAGTTAGATGTTTTTGAGATTTTACCTGTCTGCTATTTTGATTCATCCTTGTTATCAGATCGATCATTGTCACGTTTCTTGTAGAATTTGTTTTTGTTATCTATGTAGAAACGTCTGAATTTCTTCGATCTGATCTCCATCTTGTCCATGCGTTTGGCAATCATTGCAAACTCTTTTAGTAATTTGTCATAACCTTTCTCTTCATGTTGTATGGTGGAATCAGTAGGTTCATTTGTCTGGCTCTTCGCTTTGAAGGCTACTTCTTTCTCCTTCTTCGAGGTGCTTTCTGCCTTTTTGGACAGATGATCTAGTCCACGAATTCTTTGTATATCACATTCATGACCTTCAAGATGATCAAATAAAGCTTCTGTAGAGAGTTCATTGAAGTCTGCACAAAGTGGTTGCATTGCAGCATATATCTCCCAGCTAGGTGGAAGTGCTCTGAGTACTTTCATATTCTTCTCTCTTTGAGTATATTTGTTCTTGTTGGGAACCCCACAAATTATTAAGTTTAGATGATGTTCTCTCGAAAACACACTTAGGACTTTTTATGTTCTATATTACTTCTATCTGGTCTATATGCGACAGGTACCCTAATATTCAGAACGACCAGAAAGTTGAAGCATATCAACTCAGACAGAAAGTTGATCCAGAGAGCTTTCAACCAGAAAGT
>JAPKLX010000790.1:25053-43733 GCA_026898415.1 Leonotis leonurus | reverse complement strand
TACGTGTGCGATTTCGGCACGTGTCTACTGAGTACAATTTGTACTCAGCCCTGCATTTATTTCTAAACGTGCAGGTTAAGAATGAAGAAGACGTGGATGCTAGATCGTGCTTTTGTCTAACTCCTTAGTAGCTGACTCTTGGGGGTTCTACGTGTCTTCATACACGTACAATTTTATTACGCGATCCTGCATTTTCCGCTCCTAGACTTTTATGTAATAGATCCGAAACTAAACTCTAAATTCTGTTATGTAATGTAACGAGCGTATGACTCTGACTTCCCGATTTACGGGATATGTCCTTACTTTATGTTATGAAGGGAATATTATCATCTTTCTCTTGTCATTTATTCTTTTCATTGGTCATGTCCCCGACTTTACTAGAATTAGTAGAAAGCGGGCGTGACAAGACATTAGTGCGTCATTTTACACCAAAAATAAATTTGACATTTTAGTTGATATTCTCATACTATTCAGTTCAATGGTAAGCAAGATCGTCTCCAAACAGACCAACGAGATATTTCGCTAAATTTCCAACTACAAAAATTATCAGTTTGATTATACTAAATATAAAATTAAATCTAGAAACAAATAAATTAGTAAAGAATTTTGTTGTGATTTAAATAATTAAAACAATTCCGACAATTAAAATGTCCATCTTATTTCGGTTATTTTGATCATTGATGCAAAAATAAATCCAACAACATGCAAATAAATCATTTATGACCACCGAAGACGCTTCTGACGCGATCTTATTTCTCCTTAAATTCTCGATAACCCGAAAGACGCTTCACCAATTATTTCCCTAATCGATTGACGCTTGTACGAGATGCTCTAGATATTTAATGAGCCGACAACATTAAAAACTAGAGAAACCGAATTTAAAACCGATAAGCTCTGACGTAGGGTTATCGAATTTAGACTATTATTCTCTTGACTTGAATAAGTCAATTTACCACTAATTAAACTTAAACCACGATTAGATATGGTCGATTTAATTGACTATAAATTAATTATACTCAACTAAATATTGTACACTATTTAGAAGAATACAACAATTGATAGAAAATAAACACAGATAATAATAAATACTTGCATGAAATTAAAGTATAAAAGCTAATTATATATCACAAAATAATCTTACCAGACTTTCTTGTTCTTTTCTTGCGAGAATAAGATAATTAGTTAGAACTCATAATAAGATCAAATATGAAAGAGGATATTGAAAAGTAGGGATGATTGTTCAATAGGGAAAAAGTTCTTGTTGCCTCTTCAATTTTATCGTCTAAAACAAGAAATTAAACCTAGATGTCTTTCCAAAACTATCCTAAATCTATTTATACCACTATGGTTCTACCATCATTAAAGAAACAAATTTCTAACCCTAAATTACCTAATAATAAGGTAATAAATCATCTTTATCTAATAATAATAAAATAACATAATAACTTAATGGACTTCTAGAAATTGAAATTACATTAACTAATCCCGTATGAATTAATTAAATGTCTTCTAATTCTTCAAAAACTCGGATTTTCTTTCTTTGCCACCAATAGTGTTCGCGTATTGACTGAACTTTCAGCAGATCACAAATTCTTTAATTTAATTCCAACTTGAAAAACTCGTCCAAAAATCATTCTTAACCGTCAAAAATTTGTGAGGGCATATAAACTACCTTTTATTTTATGATTATCATTCATCTTTGTGAGGTAAAACAACAAATAGTTGAAATTTTTGTCATTATTCACGTGCTCACAAATATCTTATTAGATTTTCATGAGAAATTTGATCCAATGACATGTATAAAAATATCTCATCTCCGTCTACGTAATTCAATTGATCTCATAATCTACCGTGACATATCACGTAGGCCAAGACATCTTCCACCACCATTGAAAAAAAATAGAAAAATAATATTATTTGCAAATGGTATATCAATAATCCAACTGTGTAACTCAAATCGTACATGAATAAACAACCGTGCAACCCCAACTGTGCACAAGTCAACATTATCATCTCTCTTACTTTAGTTGAGGGCAATTAAGACATTTAACAATTAAAGTGGGTCTAGAATGATAACTTTTATAAAAGTGGATAGAAAGAATAAAGTTTTATGAGAAGTGAGCATTTTTGCTAATTGATACTCCCTCCGACCTACTTTAGTTGACATGTTTTATATTCATATAAATGTATTATAATAATAATCCAAAATCAGATCATGCTTTAATTTATAGTATTAGTTTAAAATTAATTTATTTTAGCTTCTTCTTCCTTTTATGTTGTACTTTGAAATTATTAGCATATCAATTCAAAATCACTCTCTCTTTTTTATTCTTGTGATGAATCAAATATGTTTATATATATAAAAAGATAAAATACATACATTGGGTGATAACAAGATGACTTTGCTAATCTACTCATGTAATTTATAATTTTAGTGAAGAAAATATGGGAACACATGAGCAATTTCATTATTTGTTCATGTGAAAGTGAATATATATATATATGTATATATATATATATATCGTAAATTGGATAAATATTACTCCAGTCCACTAAAATAGTTTACATTTTGACATTTTGGGAAGTCCACCAAAATGGTTTACATTTGAAACTTTTCATTTATAGTTAGTGGATCCACCACTACACACAATTCAATTTAAAACAATATTTGAATTGAGACTCAAAACTCTATTAATTACACATATCTACTAAAGTGAAAACAACTTATTAATACTCGTGCATGGTCAAATTGTAAACCAATTGGGTGGATGGAGGTAGTATCTTTTATTTTTAAATGAGTGTACATGAACAAATACACTTCTATATATTATACTCCATCCGTCCAAAAAATTGTACATTTCTATTAATTACTTCATTTACCAAAAATTTGCACACTTCTATTTTTAATAATTATACTCATATTGTTGGACTCATTACTAACTTTCTAATTAGTCACATTAAATATTTAATTATAAATAATTTTTTCACTCATAACATATTTAATTCATTTAACTAGGGCTGTCAAAATTTACCGAAAAATGGTATACCGTACTTACCGTATCGAAAAATACCGTAAAATATTGAATATAAGGTATACCGGAAATTTTGGTAAGGTATGATACCATACCGAACTTTTCGGTAAAGGTATAAGTTTTCCAAATACCGAGGTATACCGTCATATACCGTACCGCATTATATATCGGAAAAATTAGTATATACCGTTGTTTATATATATATATAATTATATGTACATATATTTATAGTTAATAAATATTAGTGACAAAATACTAAATATGTGAGTTTTTTGATAATTAAAAAAATTGAACAAGACATATTATTTGTTACAAAACCAATTAGTTATAATATAATTCTATTAATTTTTTTTTTCTAAAACTAGGATATCCTAAATAGTTATATAATTAATTATAATAAAATAAAGATAATTATAATCAAAGGTACGTTTTAAAAATATAAGTATTTTATATAATCATATGACTACGTCTATTTAATTTTAAATATAATATAAGTTGTAATATATAATTAAGTCCACCATTATTCCGCACACAACGCTCTGCTAGAGAATAAGATCACTCTTTATCTCTGCTTAGTGTTATTCACTCGAGAGATTCTGCCTGGACAGAACGAGATCGATCTGATAATCAATCTGGTTTGTCACTTATAGCGATCTACTTTACAGAAAGCTTAAATCTCTCTAACCAAATTAGTCAAGTAACCAGAAAGGTTTGCATTTGGTGTATTCCCCCCCCCCCATACACCAAACCTTGCTCTTTCGGGACCAACACAAACTTTTTAGGATTTTCTCGGTTTAGTTTGATATACAAGGTTTAAGCACACTTAATAACTTAAAATAGCTTGAGTAGCAAGTTAAGTTCTTCTTTTACGAAAAACTAAACTCACACAAATAATGCCTTGATATTTGAATAACTTAGATTAAGAATAACTTAAGCAAGTAAAACTCAAACTGAGTTGTGTGCGGAAGATTGGTGGTTAATGCTCTTTTTAATGTGAAAATAATTTTTTTACTCAATATCTTAACAAGTTGATTTAAGAGAATGATATTAAGAAGATGAATAAACAAAGTAAATGAGAAATATAACAAACACAAGTAGTTAACGTGGTTCGGGATAAACTG
This sequence comes from Leonotis leonurus, assembly GCA_026898415.1. Taxonomy (NCBI): domain Eukaryota; kingdom Viridiplantae; phylum Streptophyta; class Magnoliopsida; order Lamiales; family Lamiaceae; genus Leonotis; species Leonotis leonurus. The sequence continues at coordinate 39,580 of JAPKLX010000790.1, read as the reverse complement.
TCCCTACATCCACGGCTTGATCAAGAACTAGATCGATAATCTACTAAAGTTCTCATTTCTTTCTACTCGTTGAGTACGAGCCACAAAGACAAATCAAACTAGATTTTATCTTTGTAATTACACTTCTTTGTTCGAAGACTAAAGACTAAAATCTAAGAAATAAATTTAATTTAATCTAAACTAGATCCTAAACTTTGGTTATGAAAATATATTTTCTAGAAACGCAAAGCCTCAAGCTACGGTGGAACACTCAGATAATTCTAGGCTGGTTGGAGTGTTTTTGAAGGTTGGGAGCTTGAAGGATTTTGAGTAGAGTAATCGCAATGTAAATCGTTGAATTCTCGTACTGGTTCCTAGAAATGAAGGTTGTATATATAGCACCATTGCTGGAACTATCCGTTAGAGAGAGAAGAGTCCTTCTTCTTCGCATTAATGGCAGAAAAATACTAAGTCTAAACCATGACAGGTAGTCTAACAAGGAAGTAAAACTAGCTGCTAAATAGAGGCAAGTCTTTTAATATCGATCCGTTCCTTTACATTTTAGCTAATTGTTAAAATAAATTTATACATGTTATTATAGTAATCAATATGTCCAAGAAAGCTCATAAGAATAATAAAGATTGTATAACTAACGACCTACTTCTTTTATAAACGAGTTGTTCTCTAAAAGATGATATTGATCACTTGGTTTTAAAAGAACTTATATTAACCAAGTGTTGTTTTGATAATCATCATCAAAACAAAAATAAATTCGTGGAGTTCCCAATAAGTGTGAAACAACAGATGGTACTTGCAAGCAGTTAATATGCATAGAAATTTAAAGCATTAAATAACAAGCATAAAAACATTGCCTGAACAAAGAGATATTGTCAAAAGAGTTTGAAATTTAAAATCATTTTCATTGAGGAGATGGTTGTCGTTGATCCTTCTCTGGTGATTGCTAACGTTGTCATTCAGCGAGCTTTGCTCTCCTCATTCCTACCTTTTCTCTCTTCTTTAGCTCCAACGGCACATTATATCAGGCGTAAATCCTATTGAAAGTCCTCCTGTAATCCTCGTTTTCCATGTAAATGGGAATCCCCCTGAGCTGTGCATATTGATTGATGACATTGAGAATGGTCATGTGATTGATCTCCGTTGTTCCTGGAATTCGAGGAGGCACCATTGTTGTCTTCTTCAGGGCAGTAAAGCTCACATTTTTCATAGCCGACTGTCTATAGAGGTAGTCGACAAACGATTTATTTTTGTGTTAGTTTAAATATTCCCTTAACATCTCATCTACTGAACCACCTTGATATTGTGGTTCTAGTAGGTAGTAATATTGCATTACAAATCCTTTCACAATTCTATTCCACTCCAAAGCCTTTTTCATATGCATCCACATTAAATTTTGAGGCTCAGAAAGTTGGAATTTGTCGAAGAATTGAACCAGTGGGTTGGTGCTTTCTTCCTCCTCCTCCGGAGTCGAACTTTCCTCCTTTGCTTTTGCAGCTATCTCCTTTTCCCTTGCCTTCTCAACTCTCCAAAGTTTCCTAAAACTCAGGATTCATTATTTGATCCTCCTTATACCCAGTCTAAAACTTTTCCTTTTCTTCATCCTTTTCGGTGTAGACATGCTTTCCTTTGTCTAGACGAGCAGGTGGTTCCTTCTCAGCAGCCTTCTTCGCAGCGTTTTTAGCTTCTAATCTATTGGCTTCAACTAGTTGTTTGGCAGTCAGCTTCTTCTTAGCAGCGGGCTTCTTCTTTACAGCTGGCTTCTTTTGCACAGGGGGCTTTGCTCCTCCTTTGCCTTCTCCCTTTTCGACATCATCAATGAAGTCTTTGGAGACAATGAGTCGAAGGGAAGATATTTCTTCTTGTAATTCCTTGATTCTTACTTCAGCATCTTCTTTGAATTTAAGGAATGTGGATATATTTCCAGTGATGTCCGCAAACTGTTTGTCATTTACCTTATTGTAGTTAGCGAGCTTCACCAGCAGATTGTCGTCGGTTACTTTCATTGCAGTGATGGTTTTGTTCATGGTAAAGATGTCGTCTCCTGTCGCTACATCGATCTCCTTCAAATCTTTGGGCAAAATGTCTTTGAGTACAATGGGTACTTCTTGCCTTACGATAGCAGGGACGGTTTTTTTCTCCATGTCATTATATTGTTGTTTCGACTAAAATTGTTTCGAGTCACTTGCAATCTAACGAGGTCGTCTAGAAATAATAAGTCAACCCAAGTCGTATTCTCAAGGAAGACTTAGCAGGGCAACTTAATTCTTTGTTCAACAATGAAGCAAATAAAAGATGGTTTGGAGATTTTTAAAGCTAGGTGGAAAATATAATTGACGAAAGAAGATAAATTCTAAGCTAATAGAAATAAACAAAGAAACGAATTGTAAATTGAAGAAAAAAAGTTGCGAATTATAAAGGGACAATTGATTCCAAACTAAATCAGAACTCAATTGAAATCACTACGAAAGAATTATGAAAGTAAAAGTAACTTGGAATTCAAAATTGCAAAGAATGTAGAAACGATAAACGAAGCGGAGATACGAAAGCATAAACAAATTGTTGGTCCTGAAAGAGCAAGGTTTGGTGTAGGGGGGGGGGGAATACACCAAATGCAAACTTTTTTAGTTTACTTGACTAGAGAGTTTAAGATTTCTGAACTAAGATTGCTTATTTTTAACAAACCAGATCGATCTTGATCTGTCCAGACAGATACTCTCTTGTGAATAACACTTAGCAGATATCAAGAATGATCTTGATCTCTAACAGAGTGTTGTGTGCGGAATATGGTGGACTTTATCTGTACTCTTGTTTAGAAAATCTTAGCAAAATCTTAACCGAATATTCAGCAGATTGATTAAGAGATGCAGTTTGAATGATTGTGCTGGTTAGCAGATAAACAACTGAAATTAAAATGCAGAATGTAAATAACACAGTCGTTTTTACGTGGTTCAGGAAACCCCCTAAGTTCATGGTCCAATCCAAACTGGATTAGATATCCACTACTAGGATACTCTCTTCTTTATACTCGTTGAGAACAAGCCACAAGTTTCAAGCACAATCTGGTTGAAACTTATGCACGAATAAGGGTCGTGTCCTTTCACAACTTACGGAAAACTACTGTAATTGGATCTCTTCACATTAATCCACTAGAAAATTACTAGCTAGCGAAGATCTCCTCCTTCTTCTCGATAAGACAGACTTGAATCGAGTTGGTGTGATTTTGATCATGAACGGCTTAGAACACGATCTGGTGAGTAGAAATCTTCTCATGTAATTACTTCGATGAGTGAGTTAATTTCAGAGCAGAGTAACAACTTGATGATCGTTGATAATAGTCTTTTACTCTTCCAGTCTAGGTTCCAAGCTTTTATAGGTGTAAAATTTGAATTTCTAACTGTTGAGCTAGATTGGTTTTGAAATAAATGTAGTTACCAATCAAGAGATGTGAATCCCTGATTTATCTCTTCTTGCCTTTGGAAAGTTTTGACCGAATCTTCAATAAGTATTGAAAGCAGATCGTTGATAGATGTTTCTTTTCTTCTTCGCGCGTTGATTGATTCTCCTTCCAAATTTGATCTCCAATAGATAATCTTTCGTTCTTCATAATATCTACTGATGTGGCAAGTGGTTTGGGACTCTCACCTGTTATCTGGTCAAACAAGCGAGTACCGGTTAATTGGATCTGATCTGGTATCATCTGGTTCAGAAATAAAGGGTCTGGTCACACCAGATTGATATCGATCTGGTGAACTGTAGATCTGGTCTTTAAGAAATATGCTCCAAAGCATGGTAGAATCTTCTGTGAATGATTTGATAGAAAAACAGATCGAGTGACCATATGATAGATCATCTGTTTGCTGATGGTATGTTGTTGATCTGGTTCCCGAACAAAGGAAAAACAAAATGATTTCTATAGGATAAGATCCTTTACATACCAAGTCATTTTCTAATCTGGACTAAGATGGTGTTCTCTCTCATATTCACTTTATATTATAGTGATCTGGTACATGTAGAACATATTAAGACTTAGCAAAACAGAATGAACTCTAAGTGTGTTTCGAAAGAACATCATTAAAACTTAAATATTGTGGGGTTTCCAACAATTTCCCCCTTTTTGATGATGTCGAAACCACACTTTACAAAATAACCCTAAGTAAAGCATTTTAAACATGATCTAGTTTTTAAATAACCAGAAGGGTTTGCAGATTGTTATTAAGTTTTATAACAATCAAAAGGCATTTAAAAAGATTATGGACAATGAGATTTTGTCTTTAGAAAATCCACATATATATATATATTAGATTGAGAGCGTGTGGATTACATGGAGATACCAAAAAGAAAAACAGACAACAACCAGTGAAACAATAGATGGATTAAAAGATAAGAAGAATCTATGAGAACCATCTGGCAGCTCCTCCTTTCTTCATTTTCTCACGCTGTGCATCGGAGACTAGCTGAATACTTTCACAAATTCCATCTCTGACTCTAGCGTAGTTTGGATCATGGTTATCGATTTTGTATCCCTTCATCTTAGCCAGCTGATTGATGTAATTTAGAATATACGTCTTGTCTGGTATGTTGCTCCCTGGGATCATTGGACATGCCTGTTGGTCCCGAAAGAGCAAGGTTTGGTGTATGGGGGGGGGGAATACACCAAATACAAACTTTTTAGTTTACTTGTTCAATTTTAGAGAGATCAAGCTATTCTTAAAGAAGAAATTGCTCGACAGATGACTTAACCAGATTGATCACCAGATCAGTATCAGATCAGTCCAAGCAGATGGCTCTCTAGTGTAAACACTTAGACAATAATAAGAGTGATCTTATTATTTTCTAAGTATTGTGTGTGCGGAAATATGGTGGATTTAATGAGTGCTCTTGTTTAGAAAACCTTAAGGATTAATCAGGTTGTTAAGCAGATTGATTGAGATGCAGATTATATGATAGAGCAGATGGTTAGAGTAATAAACAACTGAAAGTAAATATGCAGAAATGTAGAGAACACAGTTGTTTAACGTGGTTCAGGAAATCCCTACGTCCACGATCTGGTCAAAACTAGACCAGATTATCCACTACTAGGATACTCTGCTTCTTTATACTTGTGGAGAACGAGTCACAAGTATCAATCAAAGCTAGAGAGATACTTATGCACGAAATAAGGGTCGTGTCCCTTTACAACAGATTACCTCTACGTTACCACTAGAAGACTACTAGCTAGTAGTGTCAATATAGCTCGCGTGCGTTGTTGTTGTTGTTCTTCTCCAGACCATGAACTCCAAGTATATATAGGCTTTGAAATTTTGAAATTCTAGCCGTTGTTGATTGGCGTGAGATTGATGGTGTATTGCCAATCAATGATATCCATCATATCTGTTCTTGCCTTGTAGAAATGTTGACTCAATCTTCTAAGTATGGAAAGCAGATTGCTCGCGGCTTCTTTCCTTCTTTGTGTCAATCGAAGATTCTCTTCCCAATCCCGGTTGGATGGGCTTCAATATTGACGTGTTAAGAGGATATGATGTGTAGGATGATGTAATTTGGTGGTTTGATGACTCTATCGATCTAGTGCTTCGCTGTGATCATCGATCTGGTCAGTGATCTGGTCGCTGTCTGTTACAGCAGATCGATTTCTTCTTGGCGTGAAATCTTGGCCTTTATCCTATACTATTTATAGAAATGACTTCTATAGGAATAATTACTTTACATGTTAAGTCATCGCCTAATCTGTTCTCTATCAGAATTCACTTTACATGTAGTGATCTGTTAACACGTAGAACAGTTTAATACCAAAAAGACTAAGTGTGTTTCGAGAGATCATCATCAAAACTAAGATACTTTAGGGTTCCCAACAATGCCATATACTCCTTTGCAGGTGCCTTCATTTGGATTTTAGCGTTCTGGGCAGCCAATCTGATCTTTTCTATTAGTTCTTTATCTCCAAAGTTTTCTAGGTATCTATTGAAGTCATCATCTGGTGTGGACTCTGAGTAGGTAGGCTCTTTTAGGAAATATCTATTCATAATGAAGCTTTGTTTACCAACTCCCAGTCCTTCTGATCTCCCTCTGGAACCCACGTAGAACAGTTTAATACCAAAAAGACTAAGTGTGTTTCGAGAGATCATCATCAAAACTAAGATACTTTAGGGTTCCCAATAATTTTCCCCTTTTTGATGATGTAGAAACCACACTTTACAAAAATATCCTAATAACTAATTAAGAGTGATCTGGTTTGATGGCCAGATTGATTAAGTTTCGTTATTAGGTTATAACGATTAAAGCAGTTTATATGTGTTCTGGACAATAAGAGGTTGTCATCAGAAACTCAATGAACATTCATAGATAGGGGCAAATTCAGATTACATTTCATCATAACAAGAATATGAATTACAGATTGTAAAGATATGAGAAATGATTATCTATCTGCTTTTCCTTCTTTCTTCCTGTTGCTTCTTCATTTTAGCTCTTGTTTCATCTGAGATTAGCTGCACGCTCTCATACACACCTTCTCTCACCCTTATGTAGTCTGGATCCTCAGCATCAATTTTGTAGCCTCTGTTTTCTGCGAACTGTTTTATGAAGGTGAGCAGATAGGTCTTATCTGGTAGCTTGGTACCAGGAATCTCTGGACATTCTCTAAACTCTCTTTCTGGTGTAGTGATGGTGACTTGAGCTCTTGTAGCTGCTTCTCTTATAGCTTCCACCAAATCCTTGGCATCATTCATGTCTAAGTATAAATTGAATGCCTCATTGGGTGTGCCCTCGCAGTATGCAGGTTCTCTGATGATGTATCGGCACATTATGAAGCCATATTTCAAACCCTCCCAACCATTCTTCAAGTTGTCTGCGACCCAGCTGGTCTCTCCTTCTTTTGACTTGTTTGTCTTTATAGGAGCAGATGAGAACCAGCCAGATCCAGATCTTTTCTTCCTCTTTATTGGTTGAGAGTGGCTCGATCTGCTTGAAGATGATGTCTTTTGAATTTGAGCAGATGGTGGAGTTGGTCGATCTGGTGTAATATGTTGCTCCTGTTGAGCCTCAGTCCTTTCATCCGTGGCAACAGATTGCAACTTCCCCTTCGCAACCATCCCCTTCCCTTTCTCAACCACTGTCTTCTTTCCTTTCCTGGATCCTTCCCCCTTTTCGACATCATCAACATACAGAGTGATGAGTGCCTTAAGGGAGGCGATGTCCTCCTTCATCTCCTTTACTTCTTTGTCTGAATCGATCTTTTGTGTAAGCAGGGAAGTGATGTTGAGATTAGAGTCATCGATCTGCTTTTGGAATGACGTCTTTGTCTGGGCCAGACTGGCAGTGAAACGCTCTTGCTCCTCCTTTATCACTCCAATCTCATCAAAAAATGAGTCAATTAGGGCCTTCGTTGGGTAGCGCAGTTCGCTCATCTTTCTGGCCACAAAATCTTTCCCATCTGTTTCAAATTTTCTGAACATCGCTCTGGTTTCTGAGTTAGCTGCTTTTATCACTTCACCAGCGATGCCATCTGTCTGCTCCTTAACAACAGCATGGACTATTCCTTCTCTTTCTTTGCAAATTCAGCAACAATCTTGTACATTTCATTGACTTTAAGCTCCATTGTTACTAGAGTCTGATCGATCTGTGCCTTTCTCTCCTCTGCAGCAGATCGATCATCGTCCATCTTTTTGCTCAGTTCTTCTAACTTCAGTCTGCACACTCTTCTCAAATCTGAGTCAACCTGGTCAACATGGGATTTCAGATGGTTGTTGAACTCAGTGAGAATGCGAGTGGCCTGGTCTTGGACTGTAGAGAGCATCCCGTACATAAACTTGTCCACTTTGTGAGAGATGAGGTCCTTCACTTGTTCATTTGACAGTGATTGATGCTGGGTCATCAATATGTCCTCCAAATTTGTCATCTCTACAAATTCATGCATTTTTGCTGCGACAACAGGGGTGTATATGTCGTCAGTAAGCTTCCCTCCCACCCTCTGTCCAGCTGGTTCATGTTCCTCTTGTGGATAACTGACCACTGCTATTGGAATCTTACTTGTTTTGGCTGATTCCTTCTCAGCCTGTGCAGTGGTCTCAACAATCTGCTCTCCAGCATCAGCCATGTGCTGATCTGTATCTGGTTCTGTTGTTGCTGCACCCGGTTGGTGAGCATCAGAAGGTTCAGCTTCAACTCCTACTTCCTCAACTACTCCCTCTTCAATGCTCTCATAAAATTCCAGCATGTTTGCTTTTTCATATTCAGATCTGAGGCCGATCTAGAGTTCGTCAGCTACGGAAGAGGCAGTGAAAATGTTGAGCAAGGTGGGTTCTTCTATCTTCAGAGCATGTATTGATCAGATTCAGAGAAGGGCATCAAGGATATAGAATTCTTTGTCCTTGATGAGCAAATGAAATTTGAGCCGTCTAGCTGTTTCATAAGTTTCTGGAGTGAGCTGTATCCCAGGAAATGTCCTAAGTACAGAGTGATCTGCTTCTATTTCTAGCATTCTCACAACAGTCTCTGCCTTTTTCATTTCTTCCTCCTCATCAGTAGATTCATCTTCTCCTTCGACTTCCTCATCGATCTGCTCTAAAGGTTCAGCAGATGATGGACTCGTAGTATGAGCTGGAGAAAAATCCTTGACCTGGCTTGGGTCCAAGGATGAGATTGGAGCCACGTCCTCTGGTGGTCCAGCCACCAAGATTTCTTCCTCCTCAACCTCCTGTTGAGGGATGACAGTTTCTTCCATCTGGTTTTCCTCCATAGGTTCTGAAAGTTTTTGTAACCTCCTTCTCTTTGGTTTCGGTTGTTGGGCTGCAGTGGAAGTGTCTGTATCAACCGAGCTTACTCTTCTTGTAACTCTCTTAGATGGTGTCCTTTCAACTTGTTTCTATTTTGTAACTCTTGATTTTGTGGACTTCTCAGCTGGGGCAGATGGTGGGACCCAGATCGGGTTGGAGCTTCCAATTTCTATCAGTGCATTTGCAAAAACAGGGTCAGTCACCCTTGCAATCAGGTTAGCAGAAATGCCCATAGACATTTCAATCTGGTGCTGGTCCTTCGGAAAGTGCAATCTGGTGTTGAATTTTGTTATGGTATCCCACTTGTGTTGTGTAAAGAAGGATTCCAGCATGTACCTGATTTTGGTGGAGTGCCTCAAGCTGCTTCTCTTCACCTCAATCTCAGGGTTGCCTCCTTTAACAAAAGTGATCATCTTGGCCTCCTTAGCCAAGAGATCAAAGAGTATTTTGCTCCAGTTAACCGGTAGGTTAAGCACGACGGCAGCCAGAATCTTGAACTATTCGCTGGATGAATTCAAAAACTATCTTCAATTCGGGTGCGAGTAGGGCTCGGTTGAACATCTTGTTCAAATAGCGAATGGGCACTACCATCACCATCTCCACAGCCTCCTGAAGTTGCTCTTCGCTTATGTCTCCCAGAGTGAGACCTTCATCCTTCAACTTTTAAACATTGTCAAGAATGTTTAGTACGTTGTATATGGTGTTGCTGATGGTATTGCCTTTGCTAACCCTGATGGTTGCTTCATTTCCACCCTTCTCTCCTTGCCACGAGAGATAAAATGCAGCTACTTCTTTGGGCAAGAAGTGGACAGGATGGGTGGTAATGATATTGTGAAATCCTACAGCAACATCAAAACAATGTATATATGTGAGCACTATCCTTCCATCAATGAAGTATGAGTGCCCAAATAGCAGTTTCTATACTACAGTGCAAGTGTTCATAAGAGTGCAGAATAGATAAAGCATATTTTCAGTATAAGTTTAATGAAAACTCAAGGCATTCAAAACATGGAGCAGTTGAAAGAAAACTCATAAATTTTAAACCGTCGCAGCGTCTAACAAGGTCGAAGGCCTTGTCCAGTTTATGAAAACCGAAGGTATCAAGTACTGCGAAGAGATCTTGATGAATATATGGTTTCAAAAAGTTCACTTGCTCAAGAAATAGTGAAGATTTGGGTGCCATATTGGTAAAAACAGAGAGGTTTTTGAAGATTGAGAGAGTTTGGTAGGGAGAAAAAAAAACTTGCTAAGTGTCGAAAATTTGAAGTGTGGGTGATAGTTGAACCGCCTTATCAAATATATATAAAAGAAAAAGAAATAAGTAAGGTAATAATATAAATTAATATCCTTCCCTTTTTCAGCTTTTCCCGCCTTTCCAAGGTATAAACTTGCAGTCTATTACCGCCTCTATTATGCATATGATACACGCGCTTTTGATCCTAGGTATGTAGTGTGGCGCGTGTTTGTTTACACTGTCAAAAGTGCTTCCCTTTTCTTGATTTGGTAAATATCTCCTTGATCACTGTTCCTAAACATAGTATCAATCATCACAAAAATAAAAGATTAGATATATTGTGTCAGAAATTAGATATATGCTATGATTAAGTTGATATAGTCGCCGTAAATTGTTGACTTTCCCCCTTAACCAAGTAATGGGATAATTAAAAAAAATTTAATTAATATCCACGTGGCTGCTAGTCATCTGGTCCAGATCAATCTCCTTATTAACGAACTATTGTCAACATTATCGATCTGTTCATGCCACTTTCCAATTTGGATATCAATCTAGTGTGATGACCTTTTACTAATTCCCAGTTGGAATTTGATTGATCTGGTTATCAATCTGGACTATGTCAATCTGGTTCTAATTCCCTGTTGGAATGTGATAATCTTGTGTCAATTCCCAGTTGGAATTTTACATGATCTGTCCAAATTTCCCACAAAGCATCTTAAATCTTTCTTCTGGTAATGTTTTGGTGAGAATATCTGCTCTCTGTATCTCAGTGTGTATCTTCTCGATCTGTACATGTTTTCTTTCAACATGATCCCTTATAAAGTGATGTCTCACATCTACATGTTTGCATCTGATATGCAAAACAGGATTATGTGTGATTGCTATAGCACTTGAGCTGTCACATAAAATAAGTATCTCTTTGATATCGATCTCATAGTCTTTGAGCTGTTGTCTTAACCAAAGTATCTGAGCACAACAGCTCCCTGCCGCCATATATTCAGCTTCTGTGGTTGATGTGGCAACAGATGTCTGCTTCTTTGAGAACCAAGAGATCAGTTTATTTCCTAAAAAGTGACATGTACCAGATGTTGACTTTCTGTCCAGCTTACATCCAGCATAATCTGAATCTGTGTATCCAGTTAGCTCAAAGTTGTCTTCGCATGGATACCATAATCCTATATGGTCTGTTCCCTTAAGATATATTAATATCTTCTTAGCTGCCTCCATGTGAGATTCTTTGGGATTTGCTTGATTTTTTGCACATACTCCTACTGCAAATGTGATATCAGGTCGACTAGCAGTTAGATAGAGTAAAGATACAATGATCCCTCTGTATTGAGTGATGTTAGCTGGTTTTCCCTCTGGATCAGGATCAATTTTCCCATTGGTCTGCATTAGGATTTTCACTGGTTTACGGTCTTTGATCATAAATTTAGTTGTGTGCAACATATGCTAAGAATAGCCTTATTGCTTCTAGTCTGGCTACGGGTGCAAATGTTTCATCAAAATCAATGCCTTCTTGTTGATTATAGCCTTTAGCTACTAATCTGGCTTTGTTTCTGACTACTTCACCATTCTCATCCCGTTTATTTTTGAACACCCATTTTACACCTATGACTCCTTGGTGTTTGGGTCTGTCCATGAGATACCAGATCTCATTCCTTTTGAACTCATTGAGTTCTTCTAGCATTGCTGTTATCCAATCTGCATCTTGTAGTGCTTCATGAGCATCAGATGGCTCAATGCGAGAGAGATAGCAGCTTAACAATGCACTTTCTCCATGCATTCTTCTTGTTTTCACACGATCTGATGGGTTCCCAACAATCTATTCTGGTGGATGATCTTGTATCCATCTCCTTCTCCTGGTCATCTCTTCATCCGATATCTCAGGTTCAGGTTGATCTGTTGGTTCCTCAAATTCAGGGTGTGATGTAGAAGATGGTTGGAATGGATTCTCATCAGGATTTTCTTCTGGATTTGGATTTTCAGATTGATTATCTTCTGCAATGACTGTTTCATTGCTTGGTGATCTGTTTTCATCCAGATCATATTGAGTTGTTCCCCCTTGTTGTATGATTTCTTCAGTAAAAGGTGGAGTGTTAATCTCTTCATCATCACTTTTTGAATTCCAGGTAAGAATATCTTCAAGTAGCAGTTCGTTCATCTTTATTGTAATCATCTGGTTCTCTGTCTGTTTATTATCTAGTGATCTGTACTCAACAATAGACTCATCAAAAACAACATGAGGTGTTACCTCCAAAATATGAGAGTTCTTATTGTAGACTCGATATGCTTTACTAACATCAGAATATCCTAAGAATATTACAGGGTCAGTTTTTCTATCAAAAGTCCTCAATTGAGTTTTCCCATTATTGTGTATGTAACACAGACAACCAAAAGTGCGAAAGTAAGAGATCTTAGGCTTTCTGTTGTTCCAGATCTCATATGGAGTCTTTCCATGTCTGAGTGTAATTAATGATCTGTTCTGAGTATAACAGGCTATGTAGATTGCTTCTGCCCAGAACTTCTTGGGTAGATTGGTAGCATTTAGCATAGTACGAGCTGCTTCTTTAAGTGATCTGTTTCTTCTCTCAACAACTCCATTCTGTTGAGGAGTTCTAGCAGCTGAGGTTTGATGAGTGATTCCCATCTTGTTGCAGTATGCTTCAATCTTCTGGTTGAGAAATTCGGTTCCACGATCTGTTCTGATGGTAACTACACTCACCTCTTTTTGTTTGGTGATCTTGTGTAGAAAATCAGGTAGTTTGGTTAGTGTCTCTTTCTTCTTTAACAGAAAGATGACCCAGGTGAACCTAGAGTAGTCATCAATGATTACTAAAGTGTATTTTCTTCCATTTATGCTTAGTGGTTTAACTGGTCCAAATAGATCCAGATGTAAAAGCTCCAGTATTCTTGATGTTGAGTGAGCTGTTTTGCTTGTAAAGGATGATCTGGTTTGTTTTCCAGCTTGACAAGCATCACATATATGATCTTTATCATATACTTGATCTGGTAATCTCTTATGCCATAACCAGCTTGTTTCTGATACAGTCTTGGTGACTAAGCAAGTCTCGATCTGGTTTGCCCACTGGACAATATATAACCTATCTTGCAGTTTACCGGTAAGGAGTATCTCATCTCCTTCCTTGTTCTTCACAAGACAATTGTTAATATCAAAAATGCTCTGGTTACCGTTAGCACAGAATTGACTTACTGAAAACAGATTGTGACTAAGACCCTCAACATACGAAACATTTGTGATGGTGGTCTTGCCAACTTTTATATTTCCATATCCTCTGGCTGGTGTACCCTTTTGAGTTACATCCAAAGGTGACCTGTGGTCCTGGCTTCTCTATGTAATCTGATAGTAGGTTCTTATCACATATCATGTGCTTTGAACAGCCACTATCTATGATCCAGATCGCCCCTTTTGCTATCTTGTTTCTTCTTGCAGTCTTCTGATCCTGCAATTAATTACACTTAGCTACCCTTCAACGTTTGGGTTCTTGGTTATTAGCAAATGTTCCCTTTTCGAATCCAGAACATTTTAGGGTTAAGAACAGATATATAACAGGTAATGATATTCCCATCATTATCAACTTTAGATAAAGAATGAAATACAGATGGATGGTGTCTCTCTATCCCATCATTTTTCAATCCTTCCTTATTGAACAATGTCCTGTTGACATTTTTGTTGGGTAATGTCCTGTTGACATTCTTTTTATGGACTTGATCTGTTTCTTTGAATCGAGCAGGTTGAACCTTTGTTTGGGTGTATTGTCTGTAACCAGTCTGTTTTACCATCATCTTCTGGGGTTCATCTTTCTTGTTCCTTAGATTTATTACTTGATCTGGTATTTGCTTTCTCTCTGGTACAAAACTTATGTTTCCCGAAGACTTTTCTGAGTGACCTGGATACCCTAATCCAGATGTGCCCTTTTGCTGCATATTGATTAACAGTTTAGCACGCTCATCACTTTTGTAGATCATTTCTTTGCCTTTCTTTATCTTCTCTTCAGCAATGTTGTTTCTTGTAATAAGATCCTTCACTTTTGAATTTAGTGAATGAATCTCACTGTCTTTTCCCTTGATCTGTTCTTCCAGATCGTTTATTTTAACAACAAATTGAGTGTTTACTGTACTCAGTATCTGTTCAGATTTCTTCAATCTGTCATTTTCTTCTACAACTTCTCTAAACAATCTCTAAATTGAGTAGTCAGTTTGATCTTCATTATCCTGTTCCAGATTGATATCATTTGAGGAATTGGAATAGCATGAATTTACCTCGACTTCATCCAGACCGTTGTCTAGTCCCACATAGCATTCATCCCATCCTTCTTCGTCATTAGCAAAGAAGGCTTCATCATTCTCTGATGAGCTATCTGAGAAATGACTCGAGCTGCTTGATTCTTGTTCCTGAGCTTTCTGAAGTCTTCTCTTCTTCTGTTTTGGCAGGGAGGCAGAAGTTTCTGTCTCCACACAACTGCCTCGCTTTCTGGCTGCCTTTTCTTTTACCACCTTCTCCTTG
>JAPKLX010000790.1:0-10053 GCA_026898415.1 Leonotis leonurus | reverse complement strand
TCTTGTAATGAGATCTTTGACCTTAAAATTCAGCGAATGAATTTCATAGATAAGGGCAAATTCAGACTACAAACCATCACAACATAAATAGGAATTACAGATTGTAAAGATATGAAAATAGGAATCTATCTGCTTTTCCACCTCTCTTCCTGCTGTTTCTTCATTTTGGCCCTTGTCTCGTCAGATATGAGCTGTACGCTCTCATATACTCATTCTCTCACCCTTATATAATCTGGATCCTCAGCGTCTATCTTGTATCCTCTATTCTCTGCGAGCTGATTTATAAAGTTGAGTAGGAAGGTTTTGTCTGGGAGCTCAGTGCCAGGTATGTTAGGACATGTTCTGAATTCCCTCTCCGGGGCAGTAATTGTAACCTTGGCTTTTGCTACTGCTGCTCTTATACCCTCCACCAGATCTCTTGCATCGTTTAGGTCCAGATAGAGATTGAATGCCTCATTAGGTGTCCCCTCACAGTAAGCTGGTTCTCTGAGAAAGTAGTGACACATAATGAAGTCATATCTCAATCCTTTCCATCCCTCCTTTAAGTTCTCTGGGACCCAATTGGTCTCTCCTTCTTTAGTCTTCATTGTTCTGATAGGAGCAGACGAGAACCAACCGGATCCAAATCGTTTCTTCTTCTTCATAGGTTGTGAGTGGCTTGATCTGCTTGATGTTGATATCTTCTGGGCTTGAGAAGCTGGTGGGCTGGGACGATCTGGTGCAATTTGTAGCTCAGGTTGAGCTTCTTTCCTTTCACCCTTGGCACCAGATTGTCCCTTCCCTTTTTCAACTACGACCTCCTTCCCTTTCTCCTTCTTCTCCTCCTTCCTGGATCCTTCCCCCTTTTCGACATCATCAACATACATTTGGATGAGTGCCTTAAGGGAGGTGATCTCCTCCTTCATTTCTTTTACTTCCTTTTCTGAATCTATCCTTTGTGTAAGCAGGGAAGTGATGTTGAGGTTAGAGTCGTCAATCTGCTTCTGTAGTGAGGTTTTTGCTGTGGTTAGATTGACAATAAAATTCTCTTGCTCCTCCTTTATCACTCCAACCTCATCAAAAAATGAGTCAATTAAGGCCTTCGTTGGGTAGTGCAGTTCGCTTATCTTTCTGGCCACAAAATCTTTCCCATCTGTTTCAAATTTTCTGAACATCGCTCTGGTTTCTGAGTTAGCAGCCTTGATCACTTCACCAGCAATGCCATCTGTCTACTCCTTGAAAATGGCATGGACCATGTCCTTCTCTTTCTTTGCAAATTCAGTAACAATTTTGTACATTTCATTGATTTTAAGCTCCATGGTTACTAGAGTCTGATCGATCTGTGCCTTCCTCTCCTCTACAGCAGATCGATCATCGTCCATCTTCTTGCTCAGCTCTTCTAGTTTCATTCTGCACACTCTTCTCAAGTCTGAGTCAACCTGGTCAACATGGGATTTCAGATGATTGTTGAACTCAGAGAGAATGCGAGTGGCCTGGTCTTGGACTGTGGAGAGCGTCCCATACATAAACTTGTCAACTTTGTTGGAGATCAGATCCTTCACTTGTTCATTGGATAGTGATTGATGCTGGGTTATCAATATATCCTCTAAATTTGTCATCTCCACAAACTCATTCATTTTTGCTGCGACAGCAGGGGTGTAGATATTGTCTGTAAGCTTTCCTCCCACCCTCTGTCCAGCCGGCTCATGCTCCTCTTGTGGATAATTGACCACTGCTATCTGAATCTTGCTTTTCTTTGCTGGTTCCCCCTCAGCCTGTGCAGTGGTCTCCACAATCTGCTCTCCAGCATCAGCCATGAGCTGATCTGGTTCTGGTTCTGTTATTGCTGCACCCGGTTGGTGAGCATCAGTAAGTTCTCTTTCAACTTCTTCAACCTCTTCAACCTCTTCCTCATCAGTCACACTATCAAAGAATTTCAGCATTCCAGCTTTCTCATATATAGATCTTAGATCGATCTTTAATTTTTGAGCTTCAAGCTGGGCTATTGCCAAGATGGCTTGTGGGTAAGTTTCTGTCAACTCTGTAATAGAGGAGACTTCAAAAATGTTTAAAAAGGTTGCTTCCTCTACTTTGAGTGTGTCTATTGATCTGATTTTAAGCAGAGCATCAAGGTCGTAGAATTCTTTGTCCTTAATGAGAAGCAGTAGCTTGACTCTCTTGGTTGCATCATAGCTCTCAGGCGTGAGCTGGATGTCTGGGAATAACTTTAGTACAGCATGATCTACTTCTGCTTCTAACAAATTAACAACTTTCTCAGCTGTTTTCTTCTCCACATCCTCTTCCGAGGATTCTCCTTCTTCTTCTTCATCATCCTCATCGATCTGCTCCAAAGGTTTAGCAGATGATGGACTTGCAGTATGAGCTGGAGAAAAATCTTTGACCTGGCTGGGGTCTAGGGAGGAGATAGGGACAACATCTTCTGGTGGCCCCCCAACCAGTATCTCCTCTTCCTCAACTACATCATCCTATTGAGGGATGGCAATTTCTCCAACTTGGACATCCTCTACTGGTTCAGATAATTTTTGGAGTCTTCTCCTTTTGGGCTTAGGTGGCTGGACTGCTGTGGAGGCGTCAGTATCTACTGAGCTGGCCCTCCTGGTAACCCTCTTGGTAGGGGTCCTTTCTGTTGGCTTTTCTTTTGTTACTCTTGATTTGGTGGATTTCTCAGTAGGGGTAGATGGAGGAACCCAGATGGAGTTGGAGCTTCCCATCTCCATCAAGGCATTGATAAAAACGGGGTCAGTCACCCTTGCAATCAAGTTTGTAGAGATTCCCATGGACATCTCTATTTGGTGTTGATCCTTTGGAAAACGCAGTCTGTCATTGAAATATACTACTGTCCCATTTGTGCTGGTTGAAGAATGACTCCAGCATATAGCTAATTTTTGTGGAGTGTCTCAAACTGCTTCGCCTGACTTTGATTCCAGGGCTAGCTCCCTTCACGAAGGTGATCATCTTAGCCTCCTTTGCCAAGAGATCAAATAGGATTCTGCTCCAATTCACCGTCAGATTAAGCACGACTGCTGCTAGTATCTTGAACTTTTTGGGAGTGACCTGGTCATATGAACCATTGTGGTTCATGAATATCCACTGGACGAATTAGAAGACAATCTTGAATTCGGGTGCTAGCAGTGCCCTGTTGAACATCTTGTTCGTATAACGAAGGGGCACTACCATTACAATCTCAATCGCGTCCTGCAGTTGTTCTTCGGTAATGTCTCCAAGAGTGAGACCTTCATCCTTCAATTTGTAAACAGCATCAATAATGTTTAATACATTATTTGTGGTGTTGCTGATGGTGTTGCCTTTGCTGACCCTGATGGTAGCTTCATTCCCGCCTTTCTCTCCTTGCCACGAGAGATAGAAGGCAGCAACTTCATTTGGTAGAAAGTTGACAGGGTGTGCTGTAATGATGTTATGAAAACCTATACCACAATCATAACAGTATATATATGAGCACTGTCCTTCCATCAATAAAGAATAAGTGCTCAACAGCAGTTTACAGATTATAGAGTTCTAAAATGCAATACAAGGGCATGCAGAATGGTGATTTTCAATACAAGTTTAATAAACTCCAGGGCATTCAAGAAATAGCGCAGTTCAAGGAAAATTTATAAATTAAGACCTTTGCAGCATCTAACAAGGTGGAAGGCCTTGTCCAACTTGTGAAATCCGAAGGTATCAAGAACAGCGTAAAGATCTTGATGAATATAGGGTTTCAAAAAGTTAACTTGCTCAAGTAGTATAGAGGATTTGGGTGCCATAGTCTTTGAAAGATAGGTTTTTGAAGTTTGAGAGAGTTTGGAAGGGAGTAAATTTCGCTAAGTGTTTAAGGAAGAAGAACAGTGTATGTGATAGTCGAACCGCCTTATCAAAATGTATATATAGATAGATAAGCTATAAGAGAGAGTAATATTTTAATTGATTTTCTTCCCTTTTTCAGCTTTTCCTGCTTCTCCGTGTTATAGACTTATGGTCAATTATTTTCTTTCCTTTGCGTTTGATACACGCGCTTGATCCAACTGCTGCAGTGAGCCTCGTGTGTGTATCACCAGTTGATTTTCTTTCCTTTTCTTGGTTTGGTAAATATCTCCTCGATCATGTTTCCCAAAAACTGTACTTAATCATCAAAATAGAAGATTTGGTATATAATGTCAGAATTTAGATACATAGGCTAAAAGTTAATCGTCGTATCTTTTTAACTTTCCCCCTTGACCAAGTAATATTAAAATAAAAATTATTAATATCCACGTGGCAGTTAGTCATCTAGTCCAGACCGATCTCCTTCATAGTGAACTGTTGTTAGCATTATCGATCTGCTTATGCCACTTTCAACTTTGGTCATTAATCTTGTATGATGACCTTGTTAATAATTCCCGGTTGGAATTTAATCAATCTGTTTATTATTACCTCCTATTTTTGATGATCTGGTGTCAATTCCCAGTTGGAATTTTCATGGTCTGTTTTCTATCAATCTGGTCTATATCAATCTGGTTCTAATTCCCTGTTGGAATATTGAACTTGATTTGATCTAAGTCAATCTGGTCCTTTCTTCAAGATTTAATAGTCCTAGTTTACCACAAAGCATCTTAAATCTTTCTTCTGGTAATGCTTTGGTAAGGATGTCAGCTCTCTGTACTTCAGTGTGTATTTTCTCGATCTGTACATGTTTTCTTTCAACATGATCTCTTATAAAATAATGTCTCACATCCACATGTTTACATCTAGTATGTAAAACAGGATTCTGTGTAATAGCTATAGCACTTGAACTATCACAGAAAATGGGTATTTCCTTGACATCAATCTCATAATCTTTAAGCTGTTGTCTTAACCATAGTATTTGAGCACAACAACTGCCAGCTGCCATGTATTCAGCCTCTGTGGTTGATGTGGCAACAGATGTCTGTTTCTTTGAGAACCAAGAGATTAGTTTATTTCCTAAAAACTGACATGTACCAGATGTTGACTTTCTGTCTAGCTTACATCCAGCATAATCTGGATATGTGTATCAAGTTAGCTCAAAGTTGTCTTCACATGGATACCATAATCCAATATGGGCTGTTCCCTTAAGATATCTTAATATCTTCTTAGCTGCTTCCATGTGAGACTCTTTGGGGTTTGCTTGATATCTTGCACATACTCCTACTGAAAATGTGATGTCAGGTCGACTGGCAGTTAGGTAGAGTAATGACCCTATGATCCCTCTGTATTGAGTGATATTTGTTGGTTTTCCCTCTGGATCAGGATCAATTTTCCCGTTGGTCTGCAAATTTAGTCAGCAGATCATTGATGTACTTTGATTGATTAATGAAGATGCCATCTGGTAACTGCTTGACTTGCAAACCTAAAAGGAAACTCATTTCGCCCATCATGGACATTTGATACTTATTTTTCATAAGTTCAGCAAATTTATCACATAGATAGGTAGATTGAGATCCAAATATGATATCATCTACATAGATCTGTACTAGAAGGATATTTTCTTTGATTTTGATGATGAACAGAGTCTTGTCAACTGATCCTCTTCTGAATCCAGATTCTAGTAGAAATGTTGATAATGTCTCATACCAAGCTCTAGGGGCTTGTTTGAGGCCATAGACTGCTTTTGTCAGTCTGTATACTTTCTGATTTGGATCTGCTTCTTTAAATTCAGGTGGCTGTTCCACATAGACTTCTTCTTCAAGGATACCATTGAGGAAAGCACTTTTGACATCCATCTGGTATACCTTGAACCTTTTGTGTGCAGCATATGCTAAGAATAGCCTTATTGCTTCTAGTCTGGCTACGGGTGCAAATGTTTCGTCAAAATCAATGCCTTCTTGTAGATTATAGCCTTTAGCTACTAATCTGACTTTGTTTCTGACTACTTCACCATTTTCATCTCGTTTATTTTTAAACACCCATTTTACACCTATTACTCCTTTGTGTTTGGGTCTGTCCACTAGATACCAGACTTCAATTCATTTGAGCTCATTAAGTTCTTCTTGCATTGCTGTTATCCAATCTGCATCTTGTAATGCTTCGTGAGCATTAGTTGGTTCAATGCGAGATAGGTAACAGCTCAACAAGGCACTTTCTCCATGCATTCTCCTTGTCTTCACACGATCTGATGGGTTCCCAACAATCTGTTCTGGTGGATGATCTTGTATCCATCTCCTTATTCTGGTCATTTCTTCATCAGATATCTCAGGATCAGGTTGATCTGTGGGATCCTCAAATTTAGTGTGTGCTGATGATGGAGCTTGAAATGGATTCTCATTTGTTCTAGTCTCTGGATCTGAGTTATCAGATTGATGATCCTCTTCACTGACTGTTTCATTGCTTGGTAATCTGTTTTCATCCAAATAATGTTGGATTGTTCCCCCTTGCTGTATGATTTCTTCAGCAATAGGTGGAGTGTTAATTTCTTCATCATCTCTTTTTGAATTCCATATTAGAATGTTTTCTAGTAATATCTCATTCATCTTTCTTGTAGTCATCTGGTTTTCTGTCTGTTTTTTATCCTGTAGCATGTACTCAACGATAGACTCATCAAAAACAATATGAGGTGTTACCTCCACAATATGAGAGTTCTTATTGTAGACTCGATAAGCTTTACTGACATCAGAATATCCTAAGAATATTCCAGGATTAGTTTTTCTATCAAAAGTCCTCAATTGAGTTTTCCCATTATTGTGTATGTAACACAGACAACCAAAAGTGCGAAAGTAAGAGATCTTAGGCTTTCTGTTGTTCCAGATCTCATATGGAGTCTTTCCATGTCTGAGTGTAATTGATGATCTGTTCTGAGTATAACAGGCTATGTAGATTGCTTCTGCCCAGAACTTATTGGGTAGATTGGTAGCGTTTAGCATAGTACGAGCTGCTTCTTTAAGTGATCTGTTTCTTCTCTCAACAACTCCATTCTGTTGAGGAGTTCTAGCAGCTGAGGTTTGATGAGTGATTCCCATCTTGTTGCAGTATGCTTCAATCTTCTGGTTGAGAAATTCTGTTCCTCGATCTGTTCTGATAGAAGTTATGCTCATCTCTTTCTGTTTGGTGATCTTGTGTAGAAAATCAGGGAGTTTGGCTAGGGTCTCTTTCTTCTTTAACAGAAAGATGACCCAAGTGAACCTTGAGTAATCATCTATGATTACTAAGGTGTATTTTCTTCCATTTATGCTTAGAGGTTTGACTGGTCCAAACAGATCGAAGTGCAAAAGCTCCAGTATTCTTGATGTTGAGTGAGCTGTTTTGCTTGTAAAAGATGATCTGGTCTGCTTTCCAGCTTGACAAGCCTCACATATATGATTTTTATCATATACTTGATCTGGTAGTCCTTCCACTATTTTTCTTTGGCAATCTTGTTGATTGACTTGAAATTCAGATGACTCAGTCTCTTGTGCCATAACCAGTTTGTTTCTGATACAATTTTAGTAACTAAGCAGGTCTCGATCTGGTTTGTCCACTGGACAATATATAGCCTATCTTGCAGTTTTCCGGTAAGAAGTATCTCATCTCCTTCCTTGTTCTTCACAAAACATTTGTTAGTATAAAAAACGATCTGATTTCCGTTAGCACAGAACTGACTTACAGAAAACAGATTGTGACTAAGACCCTCAACATACGATACATTTGAGATGGTGGTCTTGCCAACTTTTATGTTTCCAAAGGTGACCTGAGGTCCTGGTTTTTCAATGTAATCTGATAATAGATTCTTGTCACATGTCATGTGCTTCGAACATCCACTATCTATTATCCAGATCGCTCCTCTTGCTATCTTGTTTCTTCTTGCAGTCTTCTGATCCTGTAATTACTTAAACTTAGCTAACCCTTCAACGTTTGGGTGCTTGGTTATTAGCAAATGTTCCCTTTCGAATCCAGAACATTTTTGGGTTAGGAACATAAATATAGCAAGTAATAATGTTTTCTTCATTATCAACTTTAGATAGAGAGTGAATTTCAGATGGATGGAATCTTTCTATTCCATCATTCTTCAAGTTCTTTTTACTAGGTAATGTCCTGTTGACATTCTTTGTCCTGTTGACATTTACTTTGTGAGTAAGATCTTTTTCTGTGTAGCGAGCTGGTTGACCTTTTGTTTGGTGGTATTGTCTGTACCCAATCTGTTTCACCATCATCTTCTGGGGATGGCCTTTCTTGTTCTTCAATTCTGTCACTTGATCTGGTATTTGTTTCCTTTCTGGTACAAAGTTAATGGTATAAGGAAATTTTTCTGAGTGACCTGGATATCCTAATCCAGATGTGCCCTGTTGTTGCAGGTTGATTAGCAGCTTAGCACGTTCATCACTCTTGTAGATCATTTCTTTCCCTTTCTTTATCTTCTCTTCAGCAACGTTATTTCTTGTAATAAGATCTTTCACTTTTGAGTTTAGTGAATGAATCTCACTATCTTTTCTCATGATCTGTTCTTCCAGATCATTTATTTTAGCAACGAATTGAGTGTTTGCTGTACTCAGTATCTGTTCAGATTTCTTCAGCCTTTCATTCTCTTCTACAACTTCTCTAAACAGTCTTTTGATGCTCGAATAGCTCTTGAACATCTCATTTACTTCTTCCCATGAGTAATCAGATTGATCTTCAACTTCCTGTTCCAGATCATTATCATTTGAGGAATTTGAATTGCAAGAATTTACCTCGACTTCATCCAGACCGTTGTCTAATCCCATATAGCATTCATCCCATCCTTCTTCATCATTAGCAAAGAAGGCTTCATCATTCTCTGATGAGCTATCTGAAAAATGACTCGAGCTGCTTGAATCTTGTTCAGCTAGCATGGCCTTGCGCTCATTTTTGAGTTTTCGATCTCTTTTTGCTCTCAGCTCTTCTCTTTGGCTTTTGGACAGATTAGGGCAATCTATTTTGAAGTGACCTGTTCTGCCACAACCAAAGCAAGTATAATCTGCCGAGTTAGATGATTTTGAAGATTTACCTGTCTGCTATTTTGATTCATCCTTGTTATCAGATCGATCATTGTCACGTTTCTTGTAGAATTTTTTTTTGTTATCTTTATAGAACCGTCTGTATTTCTTCGATCTGAATTCCATCTTGTCCATTCGTTTGGCTACCATCGCAAACTCTTTTAGTAATTTATCATATCCCTTCTCTTCATCTGGTGTAGAAGGTTCAGAGGGTTCATCTGGTTTGCTCTTCGCTTTGAAGGCTACTTCTTTGTCCTTCTTCGAGCTTTTTTCTGCCTTTTTGGACAGATGATCTGGTCCACGAATTCTTTGTATATCACATTCATGGCCTTCAAGATGATCAAATAATGCTTCAGTAGATAGTTCATTGAAGTCTGCACGAAGAGGTTGCATTGCAGTATATATCTCCCAGCTAGGTGGGAGTGCTCTGAGTACTTTAATATTCTTCTCTCTTTGAGTATATTTGTTCTTATTGATCGCTGATATCTCAAGGAGAATTCCAGTAAATCTCATCTTCATTTGCTCAATGGTCTAGCCTGGTTTCATTTTGAATTCATCGTATTTATTGTAGGCAAGAGATAGCTTGTTCTCAATCATGACCTCTGATCCTAGACACAAGTCTCTTAAGGCTTCCCACATCTCTTTGGCAGTATCCAGATCTTGGATTTTAGCCAGATGTACGCCTTTGACTGTGCTAGATATGATCCCTTTAGCAAAGTCATCCAGATTGGCTTCGCGACGTTCCTCTGTAGTGTATTTCCTTGGATCTTTAGGAACAGTCTGTGTAGTTACACCAGTTGAGTTTGTTACCGTCACTTCTTCAGTGATCTGTAGTGGCCCATCTTCGATAACTTTCCACATCAGATAGTGATGGGCTTTGAGTGCCATTTTGATTCTGAAGCTCCATTCTCTATATCCTTGAATGGAGAATTCTTCATAAGCCCTAACAACAGATGATTCCATAGCAGATAGTATGCACGTGAATGAAAAAAAAACGGTTTTCCTAGATCTATTCAAGTTGACCACGCAGGTATTAACCTTGTGAAACAAAACAATGGTCGATTGAACCACTGCTCTGATACCACTTGTTGGTCCCGAAAGAGCAAGGTTTGGTGTATGCCGGGGGGGGGGG
>JAPKLX010001069.1:12820-28139 GCA_026898415.1 Leonotis leonurus | reverse complement strand
TTGATTTAATTGTTAATTTGAATTGTTTATATATGATTCTACTTAATATATAAATTCTTAATTACAATTAATCAATTAACTAAAATTAATCAATTATAAGTTAGTTAATCAATCATCAATTAACTAAAATACTAATTAAATTAACAAGTCTAATTAATTAATAATAATCAATTTAGATATTAACAATTAACAATTAAGTTAAATTATAATACAATGAAAAATCCTAATTAATTAGGAATGATCAATTTAGATATTAACAATTGACAACCAACTAAAATTCTAATAGAATTAAAATTAAAATACATTTAATAATTTTAATTAATGAAAATTAATCAATTTAGATAAAAAAAATTAATAATTAACAATTGAGTAAAATTATAATACAATTAACAATCGTAATTAATGAACAATAACGAATGTAGATATTAACAATTAACTAAAATTATAATAGAAATAACAATTATAATACAATTAATAATTCTAATTAATGAACAATAATCAATTTAGATATTAACAATTAACAATTAAGTTAAATTATAATACAATGAAAAATCCTAATTAATTAGGAAAAATAATTCTAATTAATGAACAATAATCAATTTAATTTCAATTGTTAATATTTGAATTGTACTTAATCTCTAAATTGTTTAGAAGTGTTAAGGATAATTATTAATATCTAAATTGATAATTGTTAATTAATTGATTCATTTTGTGTGCATGAAGTAATCTAAACCAAAAGCATATTATAATTATTGATTATTTAACTTATAATTATTGATTGAATGTTGTAGGATTCTCCCCATCCTTGGTATCGTAGACCAAACTCCATCAACCGTAAATCAAAACCCAATACATATTATAAAATAGCGATTATAGAAGAAATTAGGAGTAGATTGTTGGCTGTGGGTGGGATGCCTCTATTACAACGATTCCAACAAGGGCCGTTTGGTCATTTCATTGGGTGGGGTCCGGGATTCCTTTCTAGTCAGGCTTTGCACAGTATAGTCTGTAGGTCTGTCCACACGCAGCGTGGAATTTAGTTTCATATATGCGGGGGAGATATCGAGTATAGCATTGAAGATCATGCTTTGATTACCGGCTTAAATTTTGGTTATTCAAACTTCGACAGTACTTCCCCGCCCGACCTTAGTACATTGTCTACATTTAGGGTTGCCTGCAATGGGGTGCAGATGTCTGGTGCCGATTTTTTGGGGCGCTTTAGCAATCCCCGAAACAATATAGTTGATCCAGAGGGAGAAATTCACTTTCGCATTGCCCACGTCCTCATGGCATACGTATTTGTATTTGGCCATGATTCTCAAAAGACTGTATTTCCATGGCTCTGGGCTTTGGTAGAGGACCTAGACTCCTTTTATAGTTTTCCTTGGGGTGCCTACTCTTATAAAATTCTTAGAAACTATATTAGGAAGATTCCAGACAGTGTGAAATATCATTTCTATGGTCCGGCTTGGGCATTGATGGTGTGGGGACTGGAGGTCATTCCGGGATTTGAGGCGATGTCTGGGAGACAGAGGGAGATTGATTTAGCATATCCTCGATGTGTGAGATGGAACTTTAGGAAACATCTCGATGTGACATCAGTGGGGGATCTGTACGAGTATTTTGACACTGATGTAAGTTTTATGATCTTTCATTAATCCTTCTTAAATTTAATTTTATGATTGTTATTTGATTTTAATAAATTTGTTTGTCTTAACTTTGCAGGCTTACAATATTTCAAATTTGGTGGCTGACGAAGTGGAGCAGGGGCGTGCATATCACCAGTCAATTTGGTGTGACCATCCTCTAGCCGTGAGGTACATGCCCCTATCAAATCTGATTACTAAGGGCGGCATGACAGCTGAGCAGCGTGCACCGAGGCACAGAGTAGAGGTAGTTGAGCTAGTGAGCAGTCGGCGAGCTACGAGGAATGTATAGCCGCCACCGATTGATGAGATGGAGCCATTAGATGACGGTGCTGATCCAGAGCCTTCAGAGCGTCCTCCGCGACGTCGGAGAGATACAGGAAAGCGTGCTAGAGTTCCGATGTGAGAGTCGTCTTCTAGCAGCAGCGGTGGCAGAACTGAGCGTGCACTTAGCCAGATCCGGGGTGAGATGAGTGCTTTTGAGGCACGGATGATGGAGCGTCATGATCAGTTGGAGGCTAGGATCATTGAGAGACACAATGATCTCAAGAATACGATCAATAAATGGATGGGAGATCTTTTAGCAGCCTTTCGTTGTGGTACTTCTAGTCGTTCTGATCCGATCATTCATTCACAGGGACAGCCCCCTCCTGTGCCGCAGTCAGCTAGGCCTTCGATGCAGGCAGCTAGGCCTTCGATGCAGTCACCTCGGCCTTCTGATTTTCAGGCCACGAGCCCCCGACCAGTATATGCAGGCGAGTACGCAGTTGGTTCTTCTAGTGGTGCTCGATGGTCCGTATCTGACTTACCCCACGAGCCGGCGCCATTTGTGACCACACGTCATTCTTCGGCGGAGACTGGATCTGTAAGTTTATTATTTTCAATCATTATTTATACATAACTAATTTTTATCTTTAAAGTAATTAAAGTTGCATTTTCATTGTGTAGACACAATTCCCATGGCCATTTGACGCTCAGCCAGTCAATGTGGCACCCAATCCGTTTCCGTCGACATCAAGTGATGATATTTCCGCAGCCGAGTTTGATGGTGAGTTTCGTGCCATTCCACGACCGGCATATGTGCCGAAGGATATGCCAGATAGTGTTGGGGAAGAAACGTTGACAAAATGGAAAGAATTTATGAAGAAGACCTCAGGCAACTATGTTACAGTCAGTGAGAGTGGATTTTAGCTATCAGTTGCAGACTTCAAGTTAATGCTTAATATGAAACAAGATTTTTACACTGAGGTAATTTATTGTATTAGCAAATAAATGTTCAATATATGTTTGAATTTGTGTTTCGCATTTTCTTTGCAAAATACGCACCGATCACCTTTGAGTGGACATTCCTCGGTCCAATGTTTGTGATACCATCCCCGCACGTGTGCTGTCCACAGAACTTTATTACAAGCCACAGCCCTCCATGAGACAAAGCACGCAGCTTGAATGAGCAATTGCTGCTTAACTTGCATTTCCAATACACTCGAGTTGTGTCTGATGTAGTCACTCGATATTCTGCTTTATGTTCAAGATTCCACAAACCACCAATAAGGCTAAGCTGCTCCTTATCATCAAAAATAGATCCTTCAGCCAACTCTTCTAGTAACGAATTTTCTTCACAGAACATATCTGAAGCTGTAGCATCAGGAGGTACCATTGGAATTAACCAATTGGTTAAGTATGCTTCTGGGACCTGTATGTCATCATTATCACCCGCACTAGGATACATAAGTTCTAGTAAATGCCGCATACCTCCTTCCTCGTGGATCCATGCAGCAAATTCAGCAAAAATAGATCTGTTAAAAGTCAATTCAGCTTCTTCCTCAGATTCGTAGCTCTCAGATGATGGAACATAATCATCATCGTCATCATCCTCTTCATCAACATAAAAATCAGCATTTTCTTGTCCTTGTCCTTGTTCCTGTTCCTCTTCCTGTCCCGGACCCTGATACTGCTCTTCACCCTGATACTGATCATCACCCTGATACTGATAATCGCCCTGAAATTGATCTTCACCCTGACCCTGTCCCTGTCCATATCCATATGCCTCATTCAAGTCTGGAATTTCATTGGCTCTGCTCGTCGAACCAAAGTTCATGTCTGCAGGGTAAAATTCATTGAACCAATCCGACGAAGCTGCAAACCTTCTAATATTTTCTAGTTAATTATTCATGTTTGAGCTTTGCGATGGTCCACCCATATCGAACGAAGATTGGTTGATGTAACTAACATATACCGTGGGACTTGCGACGCTCATGCATAAAGCAACCAATTCTGCATCACTTGTCAAACGATATTTTATCATTCGCCCACTTCGAGAAACCGACAAGTAAAACAATTCATACTCTGTCCCCGACGACATCAACATGCTGTTAATACAAATTCTAAGATTGTATAACGAAATTCCATTTCTCGGAAGCGGTGCAATCTGCTCTCATCCACTCACATAAGTACAATCAACCCAATAACCTCCAAATTTGACGTTTACAATATGACAATCCATCAACTGCAAATTAAAATTACAAATTAGGCATAAATCCATTCGACAATAAGCTATAATTACTATATAACATATTTTTTCACATTTTAACTATAGTTATGCAATCACATATATCATATAAACAATAAACTGCATGAACCGCTAGAAGAAGTGTGATGGGCCGCCCGGCTATACACGTGGGCGGTCCATGCCACTTCTTCCAGAGGTTCAGGCATATATGTTTCAAACATGTATTGTTTAATACAAAAACAAAAATTTCATGATAAATTAAGTAACCATGCAATTAGAACAAGCATACAAACAATAAACATGTCATATATATCTTAAAAATACCTAAAAACAAATAATCAAACGGTAAAACCATAAAAATATCATTTAAAATAGGTTTATACATGGACCGCTGGTAAAAGTACCATGGACCACCCACGTGTACATGGCACACACGACGGGCGGTCCATGGTACTTTTACCAGCGGTCCATCCATAGAAATGCTTGTAATGGTATATAGAAGGCAAATACCTGATTTATATCTTCAATTTGAGTCTTTTGAAGTCAGCTACGATGCAATTGTGTAGAATCGAAGGTTTGAAAGTGAATTTTGGAGAATATAAAGTGTATAATATAAAGTTTATAAAACTCTCACTATCATATATATCACCCAACATAAATTGGAATTTGCGTATAAGCCAAAATATAGTGCGTATAAACTCTCACTATCATATATAGTTGTATTATATCAAGTCAAAGTATCATATAATCATGAAGTCAATTATTTTTCAAAATAAAGTGTGTAAGAGTGTGTAAGAGATGCTAACTTCCATGCACTTTTATATATTTAAAAAATGAAATGGGTATTTTCATCATGTAGGTAGATGTTGTCACGTCCCCATTTTACTTCTCTAAGCAAAATTGAGGAAAACGTGACTAATTGGGAAAACGGATAAAGAAACGAAATTAAAACTTTGATATGAAGATGAAACGGGAACATACCACAAAAGGAAAAGATTTCGATAGAGTTGTGAAACCGAAGTCCAATACATCATGGAACGTAACGTTCGAAGTCAACTAGGATTAAACAACATCTAGTGATACGAACAAAACTCGTACAAGTCTGGAAAATACATAGTTCGAAAGCAAGACAGATAGCTAAAAAGTTCTTGGATCTAAAACAGGTCTGGCAGCGGAAATTGGATCAATATCTGGATTTACATGTATGACGACATGTAAATCACCGAGAGTAAAATAACAAAAGTTCAACAAAAACCACCGCTGAGCCTTCCACTTCGTCATCACGACTTAACCTGCACATTTATAAATATATGCAGGGCTGAGTACGAAAGTACTCAGTAAACACATGCCGAAATCACATTCGTACTGATATATTTGCAATTGCCGTAAATAGTGCAACATAGGGATTTTGTCACTAAAGAACCTATGTTCACTAAATTCTTTTGTGATCTTAAAAGTTCGACAACGCTGTCTAAGTTCTGGAGTAATCATACATATCCGTAATTCTGTGTGTCGGGAAAGTGACCACTTTCCGCGAACACTAAACCGGCCAACCCGCTAAGATGACTCACGATTCTGGTGTACACTAGCTTTAAAAGATAAAGATCTTTAAAAGCCCGAAATCGATTAATTATCAACAGATATGCATCATACCAAAATATAAACATTTTCGACAATGCAATACTTCATAACGTTTGAAATTCTAAGCATTCTAAGGCGAAAATCATAATTTGGTACAACGCATACGATTTTGATTTGTAAAAGAAAGCCTACCTGATATGCTTCCTCGTCTAACGAAAAACTGGTTTAGGTCGATTGAACTTCTCCTTCGCCGAACCTTAATCGTAGTTAAGAGGAAAATACTCATCGTGAGTATATAATTTATTTCATCTAAATATGAAATAATATTCTATTTGTCTTATCTAATCAAAATGAAATAATATGCTATTATTTTATCATTTACTTAATAATTTACTCAATTTAGAATTGAGTTTCTAATAATTATCTACATATCAAATTCTCTATAATATTCTCTAATTAACGAATTTTCTGTAGCGCTTACCGAGTCGTCCTATCAATTAAATTCTAATTAGAGTACTAACATTTGTCGAGATAATTTACTCGAGACAATCTAGTTTTAACTGAAAATTCTAATTTAATCTCTTATAAGTTAGTATAATTAAATTAATTACTAAAGAATTTATAGGATCGAAATCCGGCTA
The DNA here is from genome assembly GCA_026898415.1 of Leonotis leonurus. Taxonomy (NCBI): domain Eukaryota; kingdom Viridiplantae; phylum Streptophyta; class Magnoliopsida; order Lamiales; family Lamiaceae; genus Leonotis; species Leonotis leonurus. The sequence continues at coordinate 21,762 of JAPKLX010001069.1, read as the reverse complement.
CTAATCTCGTCTCTCATCTATAACTCAGTTAACTTAATTAGTTAGGGTCCACTTGACTAATCATAAACAAACCAATTAATTTATCCCTAAATTCAAAGATTTAAATAATTTAAGTAAATTCTTAATTTGTTCCAATTATTTTATTAAGGGCTCGTCTTCTGAAACGAAGACATTCAATCCATCAAATTATTTGCTTCGCAACCCGATAAATTTCATTTCGAATTCCAGCCCGTTTATTTTATTGGGCCCAGATTTTATTCTCATATTGGGCCCAATTTATTAATTAGGTTTCAGCCCACAAAAGATGATTTGTTGGCCCGCTTGTTCTATTCACCATCGGCCCATTCATTCTTAATCCAAAATTAGTCTAACCATTCTGTTTCCACATTCAGATCAACCCTAATTCACTCTACTCGACTCCTCCTTTTCGCCTCTGCCTCACCTTCATGTCCTTTCCCCTCAAACCCAGACACTCTCTGCTTCTTTTCTATCTCTCTCGCTTCTCTGGTTCTCGATGTCTCTTTCCTCTCCTTGATCGCCCCTCTGTTCTCGCTTAAATTTTCTTTCTCAGCGAGGAGTTCGTCGACTTCCAGTAGAAGCAGCAGTCGTCATTCTTCTTCCAGGTATCTCTTTTTAATTTATGTTTCTATATGGTCTAAGATTGAAATTTTAAGTCTGCATGTTTAGATTCGAATTGGTTTCGCTCAGCTTTACAATTTCTCTTAAATCTCTTGTTATTCGACTCTCAGCAAGGGCTTGGTGAGGAACTCGTCGGAGCTCTGTAGTCATTGACTTCCCACAGGTAATTTCTTACCTATCTCTAATTTCTTAGCTTTTGTTCTAGATTTTAATCGACTCCAATATTTTCTTATTGCATGCTCAAATCTCCTCCTAAACATTGGTTCTGGAAGACTTACAAAGTTCTTATTTCGAATTTTGGGTTTCATGAGTCTGGGATTTCTCTGTATTGTTAAAATCTCTTTAAATATCTGTTTTAACAAATTGCTAGACCATAGTTTCATTCTGAATTGAGTTGTGAAGTTAGAAGGGCTTCAGTTTTGTTAAAAGTTTTTAATCATGTACTGACTTTTGGTTTGTTCCTGTTTTTGGCCGAGGGTACCTCAATTGGTTGCTGGTAGTACTCTGAATTGTTTGTTGTAAGGGATTTTGGAGCTGGGTTGACAGAAGCGAGGTAATCTCTGTTTTTTTTTTTTTTTAAATTCTGAGATTTTATAACATTTAGTCAGTTACTTATCCTGGAGGTTGCATAATCACAACATAAGTCTAAGTTCTAAAATTAGAATCTAAACATATGAGTCTCAGTTCTTAAATCAGAAACTAAATACATATAGAGATCTATGTGTTCTGAAATCTGCTAGTTGTGATCCTATACAGTTTTTCCCATGTAATAAAACAGAAGATTTTGAACTAATACTAAGGAACAAGACTAAAGTATTATTAGTATACACTCACACACATATATATATAGTTATATCTATGTTCTGGAATTAGAGCACCTCTATTTTAAAGATTTACAGGTTCTGTATAGAACCTCTTTTCAGAATAATATGTAAGAAAGCTTACTCTTACTCTAGGATCCGGCTAAGAGAGCTCCAAACTGCCTTCTGTGAAGAGAAGGAAAAATAAATGATTTAGGCTAAGTTTCAAAACTGTGAAACCTGGATGTTAAAACTTTTAGTACCTCGGTGATTCCTTAGACAACTTGGGGTTAGGATGACTTGAAAGCTTCTTCACTTGAGTTTTGGGGTGGCTAAGAAAGCTTTTTCTAGGGAGATGAGTGTTGCTGTATGATAAACTGGGGTGAGAGTGTGGGTTAAGGTAAGATACAAAGGGAGAGTGTTTCCTTCTTTTGGTTGGTCTACAATGTAAGAGTTGAAGCAAAGTAGAGAAGTGAATTTGCTTCTGTCGTATAAGTAATGGAGCTGATGTTTATCCCTATAATAAGTCACCTATATCATCACTCTATCTATCTATTCACAGCTATAATCTCCTACTGTGGTATTGCAAATTTTCAGAATTCATTGACTTCTAAGTATGTATTAATGGGGTGATATCTTTTTGGTGCAGTGGTGAATCTGGGAGGGTTGAAGGAGTGCAGCTCGACTGCTGCCTTGTTGCTTCCTCTTCCTTGTGTTTACTCTTTCTGTCTTTCTCTTCTCTTTCATAAGTGGGATGTAACAGGGTGTTTAGTCAAAGGTGCAGTTTCATTACTTCTTGGAGAGCAAATCTATTTGTAGATTTTGCAACTTATTTCCCCTTCCTTCTTGCAGCATGAAAGTACATGTATATAGCTATGTATAGACTTACTATTCTTACATTGTAACCTCTATATTTGGCAATTTATGGCTATGAACGTGCATAGGTATATATTTATATACACAGACGTGTGTTTTCTTGCTTCATATATATACAAGTGCTAATCCTCTTGATAATGGATAATTAGCATTATATTATAACTCATTTAAATAATGCTCATAACATAATATCTTATTTAGTATACCAAAACCACTAATAATAAACCAATAAATCTTACTAATAAAGATCTCAACTATCAACTCTATATACCTCATTCCTTGTTAATCAAAATTTTCATACCCTTTTGTGCACTACAAAAAAAAGGACTTCTGGCGACGGAAAAATCCGTCGTTAGGAGAAGAAGTCCGTCGTCCCGGGGGGCTAGCGACGGACTGGCGACGGATTTTTTCCGTCTGCATTTCGATCGTCGTTAGCTCCTCGGACGACGGAAAACACAGTCCGTCGTTAGCTAACGACGGACTGACGACGGATAAAATCCGTCGTTAGCCACGACGGAAAAAAATCCGTCGCTAGGTTCTACCGGAGACTGTTGACGGCGCCGGAAATCTAACGACGGATTTAATCCGTCGTTAGTGGCGACGGACTGCAGTCCGTCGCCAGCCACCGTTGACTGTTGACCCGGCGACGGACACGCAGTCCGTCGCCAGGTATATATATATATTTTTTTTAATAAATAATTTTGCTTTTTTATTATTCATTACCTAAAACGTGTCATAACAAACAATACAAACATAATTCAACATTGAACAATAATTTAAAATTGAACCAGTCAAATGAAATTCAAAATGAACGCGGATTTCATATATATATATAATGAACAAAATAAATAATTGTATCAGTAACATCCCACGAAAAATCATAAAATAAAAAAAATAGAGAAGTGTATCAGTAGCATCTACGAATCGTAGTCATCATCAGGAGGAAACTGGGGAGGGGCATCAGACGGGGGAGGGGGAGGCTGATAAGAGGGAAAGAAGGGTGCACTACCTCCCTGCTGAGACTGCATCCAGCGCATCATCTCGGCATGCTGAGCCTGCATGACAGCCATCTGCTCAGCCAATCTCTGCTGCTGAGCAAGGTACTCATGGCGCTCGCGATCCTGCTCCTCGACTCGGCGCCGCAGCTCCTCAACCTCGTCTCTGGATGCGCGTGATGTGGACGAGGATCCCCCGAATCTGGATGCTCTGAGGGCCTTCGCCGCGCCTCCCGTGCCGAACAGCCTCTTCTTCTTGTCTGGGCCGCCAAGAACCTCCAGATACAGCTCGTTGATGTCGACTGCATCGTGGTCCCCCTCGGGTAGCTGGGCCCGCTCCTCGTCAGCACGGCGAAAGACCTCAGTCTGCATACATGTAAACGAGAAATGAACATTTGTTAGTATATATACATATTATAAATATTGAAAATCTAATACATATATATATATTAGATTTAAATTAAAACTTACCGCTATCGCCTCAGATTTCGGATCGGTGTATGTCCCGTCCGCGTATCGATGCTCGTCCAAGAAGGAGTCGAACATGCACGAAATCGGAGCTACTCCCCGCTCACGACCCTATGCATCAGATCACAATGGAATTGTGTCATTGAAACATGTGTATATGAATTAAAATTGTACCACATACTTACCATTATTATTTAAAATATATTATTACGTACCTTCTCCTCAGCTCGTTGCATGACCGACTTGGCCCCTCCCCTATGCTTGATAGGACCAGTACCCGGTCCCTGAGGCTCAGACAACCGGTTGCGCCTCGCTGACTGGGATTTGGCCACAACATCATCTCGGGACCAGTACGCGAGCCAACCCATCCACACATCATCAGTCCACCATCCAGGCTTCCCACCTCTGGGTGGCGGATCATTCCTCCTCCTCTTGATCCCGCAGATATAATCCTTATATCTCTCCCGGATCTTATTATACCATAACTCCCGAATCTTGGCATCGAGTGCCGGTTCCCAAGTAAATTTTTTCTAGCATTGAAAATGTATGTTAGAAATTGTAGTTATAAGTTATAATTAAGAATGAGTTTGAAAGTTTTAGTAAATTTTCGAACCTTAAACTCCTCCCAATATCGCTGTCTCACGTCCTCAGGCGTGAGCTTCCAACTGTAGCCAGTCGGGTTGGGAACTATCTTAAATAGTTCCCAAATGTAATCTTCCGGGTCGGCATGCGGGTAAAATCCCCTGCATAAGTAATTTTAGATTGATTTATGTTAGATTTTTGAATAACTAATTAAATAATTGTCAAAATTGAAGATGTGGTTGCATTTACGTACCCCAACTCACTCACAGAAAGAACAACGTCTCCTGTGGGTCTACGCTCCAACTGACCATCACCGTCAGAGCCAGAAGACGGACCGCCTATGTGTATGCCACCAATATGGTGGCTGAGACCGCCGGTCCCGGACTCATATCCAGAGGATGAGCCCGGGGAACTACCCCTACCAATGGATAGAGGAGATCGTCGTGAACCCCTACCACGAGGGGTCCCCACATCCTCTCGCCGAGATTAAGACATCTATTATGTTGAAAATAAATAGATAAATAAGATTCATAATAGACTTATTAATTAATACGTAGAAGGTTTATATTGAACATATAATTAACAAGTTGCATTTATAATTAATAATTTGAAATTCGAATGTGTTAAGTTTTGTACACAAAGTGTTAAGGAGAATCCTCTTCATCGTTATAATTTTCATCTTCCTCATTTTCATCTTCATAGTCATCCTCCTCATCTTCATCTTCTTCTTCGTCATCTGAAGCTTCATCCTCTTGATATTCATCATCCTCGTCATCTTCTTCTTCTGTTTCGAGGACATTATCAGAGTCCACGTGGTCATCATCATCTTCAATTTCTACATGTTCACCGTCTCGGGCAACTGATGTAATATCATCTACATCAACAGTAGTTACCACATGAGCGTCATCATCCTCCTGAAACGGTGACTCCAACGTAGACACATCCGCTCGAGACTCGTCGATAGTGGCCCGTGCCTTTATAGAACAAGCTTCCCACCATTCTCTACACTGTTGGTTCATACTCGGATATGAACAGTAATACACCTGTGTAGCTTGAATGGCTAATACAAATGGTTCATATTTTCTAAGTCTGCGCGTATGATTTACAGACACTAAATTGAACTGTGTATCAACCCTTGTACCGGCCGGAGAGGTGTCGAACCAGTCACACTTGAAGAGAACGACCTTCTTATTGTGTAATCCTGGGTATGTGAGCTCGCACACTTCGACTAATTGTCCATAAAAATCCGTCTGACTCGAGTCCCCATAGTTACCCGCTTTTATGCACACACCACTACTCATAGTTGCTTTGTGAGTTCCATGTGATATCGTGTGAAATTTGTAACCATTCACCAAATAACCATGATATGATGTAATCATTGGTGAAGGTCCACGTGCAATGTCCCACATAACAGGATCAGTTACACAATTTTGTACCTACATCACACAGAAGTTTATACTTATCAAGTTATGGAGTTGTATGTCCGTTATATAGTACTTAATTAAATAATTTCAAGTATCTTAGTGAAAGTTTGACTCACATAGGAGCAAAACCATTCAGGGAATTCTGTAGACATTTTCTTGTCAACGTCCATGTCAGTTATCCATGGATTTGAGTGTCTGAGATGTGATTCGTATTCCCTTCATGGAAAAGAACATATTAGTTGATAAAAACCACACATTGCATTAAATAGTCGTATAATATGATTTGTAAAAGATTACTTGATATATGGATCGATCTCCACGCAATTATGGAGTACGTATAGATGCGCAGCTCTGTATTCCCTTGGATCCAACGATCTTTTCGTTGTTTTTCCAAAACCAGTTCCAGCAAGTTTGAATACAGAAGGCAAGTCTGATTGATCTTCTACCCCACTAGTAGAACATCCTCCAACGTAGTTGCGAGGCACCTCTCTATGTTTCGTACTTACATGATCCTCAAAATAATAGGAACAGAAAGCAGTGGCTTCCTCCACTAAGTATGCATTACATATCGATCCCTCAACGCTTGATTTGTTCTTGACATTATTTTTCAGCTTTCTTAAATATCTGTATTGAAATAATTCATTTAGAAAGCATGAAACCATAGTTAAAATTCATGAAACATTATTAAACACAATTGATTTAGTTTGATAAAGTACCTCTCAAATGGGTACATCCATCGATATTGGACTGGTCCTCCATCTCTTGCCTCGTCAGCTAGATGGATAGGCAAATGTTCCATTGAGTCGAAGAAGCTTGGTGGAAAGATTCGTTCAAGCTTACACAAAATCAGTGGGATGTTATTGTTAAGTGTCTCCATGTCGTCACTCTTTATGTTTCGTGATGTCAAATCACGAAAGAACAGACACAACTCAGTTATGGACTTCCAAACAGCTTGTGGGAGTAATTCTCGAAATGCAACGGGTAGTATGCGCTGCATGAAAACGTGACAGTCGTGGCTCTTCATCCCAAACATCTTAAGTTTACTCATGTCTACACATCTACCCATATTTGAGACGTAACCGTCAGGAAACTTAAGGGTTTTCACCCACTCACACAAGACTTTTCTCTCCTTTTTATCAAGTGTATAGCATGCCTTAGGATATTTATTAGTGTACTGGTCACGCATCAACTGGGGTCTGTGACAATAGAGGTTGAGTTCCTCCCTCGACTTTGCCGTGTCTTTTGTCTTGCCTTGGACATTCATAACAGTATTGAAAATGTTGTCAAACACGTTCTTCTCAATATGCATAACATCTAAATTGTGTCGAATGAGCAGAGAACTCCAATACGGAAGGTCCCAAAAGATGCTCTTTTTCCGCCATCCAGTGGTAACTTGTCTTAAAATGCGCTTGTTATTATCATCATAATCTTCGGTGACCTTTACTAGTCCCAAATCTTCAATCTGATAAAGTATCTCTTCCCCTGATCTCCTCTCCGGAGGATCATCTGCAACAATCTTATTCTTTCTAAAGGCCCTCCTATTCCTCCTGAACTGGTGATCGTAAGGTAGGAACTTGCGATGTGTATCAAACCATGACTGCTTCCGGCTATGTGTTAAGGAGAATGCTTCTGTTTGTTCCATGCATCGAGGACAAGCTAATCTTCCGGCTGTACTCCAACCAGACAACATCGAGTACGCCGGAAAATCACTAATGGTCCACATCAATGCTGCGTGCATCTGGAAGTTTTGTCTTCGTGAAACGTCATAAGTATGGGCACCGACTGTCCACAATTGATTGAGTTCAGATATAAGTGGCTGTAGGTAAACATCAATCTTATCTTTTGGATTTCGGGGACCAGGAACAAGCACTGTGAGAAACATGTGCTGTTCTTTCATGCACAACCACGGAGGTAAGTTGTAAGGAGTAAGGATAACAGGCCAGGATGAGTACTGTTGTCCCGATTGCCCGAATGGTTGAAAACCATCTGTTGACAGTCCTAATCGTATATTTCGTGGCTCCGCTGCAAAACCCGGGTAAGTCACATTAAAGTGCTTCCACGCCGGCGAATCTGCAGGATGGCGCATAACACCATCATCATCTGAGGTTGAATGCCAGATCATGTCGCCGGCCGTAGCTTTAGATGCATACAACCTTTGTAAACGAGGTGTTAAAGGGAAGTAGTACATCTTCTTAAGAGACACTTGTTTACGTCCCCGACTCCTATCTTTGTATCGGCTTTCATTGCAAAATTTGCAATTCACAAGATGGGAATCCCCCTCCCAATAGATCATGCAATGATTCCTACACGAATCTATCTTTTCTACAGGTAAACCCATAGCCCGTAGCAATTTCTGTGTGCTGTAGTAATTCATGGGCACTTTGTGGTGATCTGGGAATGCCTCATTCAATAACACACACAACTCGTTGAAATATTTTTGTGGCATCCCAGAACTGGCCTTCAAAGTCATCAGACGAGCCACAAAAGACAACTGAGTGTGGTTCTTACACCCAGGGTATAACTCTTGATCGGCAGCGTCCAACAACTCGTACAACAACTTTGCTGTAGCGTTTGGATCTTCCTCTGTGTCTGGGTTGTTGAAAGAGGGACCCCCGAGATCATGAACCATCGCGTGGTATGTCCCGTACTCTTCCTCGGGTTCTACATCTACGTCGACACGTGTTTCTTGAGCATATAAAGGTATTTCATTTTCACCATGAAACCTCCAGATCTCGTAACCCCGTGTGAAACCCTTTTTAGCCAGATGAAGTTGTACAACATCTGTACTTCTAAAGTATATATTCTTACACTTCACACACGGACACTTGATTTTTTCTCCATCCATTAACTGAGGCTGACTACTTGCAAATCTTAAGAACTCGTCAAGCCCAGCAAGGAAGTGCGGATTAAATCCCCCGTTCGGAAGTAAACGCAGATACATCCAATCTCGACTCATTTTTATAACCCTGATTATTAATAGGTAGTATTGGAAAACGGAAACAAAGTAAAATTAGTTACGGAGCTGGCAAGACTATTAGTTTTGTATTAATTAAATTACACATTTATTAAGGAAATTGTTTTTGTGATAATGAAAGGAGATTGTTTTATGTAAGTTGAATAGAGAAGTTGAATCATTTGGAGTTGAATAGAGAAGTTGA
>JAPKLX010001069.1:0-12810 GCA_026898415.1 Leonotis leonurus | reverse complement strand
AGTTGAATCATTTGGAGTTGAATAGAGAAGTTGAATCATTTGGAGTTCAATAGAGAAGTTGAATCATTTGGAGTTCAATAGAGAAGTTGAATTATTTGGAGTTGCATAAAGGGTGATAATGTATTGGTAAATTATTTGGACTTTAATAGAGAGAGGGAATATCCTTACGTTTAAAATGTTTTGTATGTCATTGATTTACATTTATGAATTACATGCTGATGCTTAGATTGTTTGATGCTATGCATTTGGAGATGACGATTATTTCGGTCATTAATAAGGGTTACATGTTACAATCAAGATTTTTACCCCAAATATTATTTAAACTACAAAAGTAATTGTGTCTAATCTAACCAAGTCAGCTAAGGTCATCAAACTGTCCCGAATTGTAGCAAATCATCTAATTAATACCCTGTGTGAAGGTATAACAAGTCAGCTAATGTACGTGTCATCAAACTGTCCCGAATTGCATGTCATATATCATCAAATTAATCATAACAACATATATATCAAAATATAACGAGGTCCATACAACACAATTACAATTGTTGGGAGAAGATCCTTAAGACGTAATCAAAATCTATCCCAAGGGGAGAAGATCCTTAAGAAATTAATTACGTCTATCCCAATGTCATATATATATATATATATACGCAAATCGTTATACTAAATTACCAAAATTAAATAATTTAAAACAATATATAATTTAAACTAAATTAAATTAACAACATAAACAATTAATTAAAATTATAACTAATTAAGAAATTAGACATCAATTAAATATAAACAAAGTATTCAATTATTAAATGCAACAATTATTATAATAAATTATTCTAAATTAGTCTAAATTGCACAATTATTATACGCAACAATATTTAATTATTAATCTAAATCAAGATAATTAATAATGCTAAACAATTTCACTTAAACAATTATTAAGATAAATTTAATTAAGATAAATTATTAAACATAATTAATCTTATTAATTAATTAAACATAATTAAATTACCTTTCACCGGAGGTGGCGGCGCCGGAGCGGCAAAAGGCGGCTCCGAAAGACTGAGGGATATGATGAGTCGGGAGGCGGCACGCGTAATTTACAAAATCCTAATTAATTCAAAAAACCAAATTAATTAAATTATGACATAAATTATACAAATTATCACTAATCTAATTACTTAAATTACGACATAAATTAAACAAATTAGCACTAATCTAATTAATTAATAAAAACATTCTCTTAATTAAACCTAAACTTACACAAATTAAAATTATTAACACTAATTAATCTAATTTCACAAATTATAATTATAAACACTTACAACAAATTACACAATTAAAATAATTTCACTAATTAAATTAACTTAACAATTAATTAGACAATTTGTTAATTACTAATTTGTTATTAAAAATTACAACAAAATAGACCATTAACAATTTAATTAAAAAAAATTAACATAGTAATTCACAATAATTAGCAAAAAATTACAAAAAACCAAAAAAATTAACATAATTAATACTAACAATTTCATTAGATAATTTAATTTCACTAATTTAATTAAATTGCAACATACAACACTTTAATTTCACTAATTAAATTAACTTAACAATTTACATAATTACACTAATTTAATTACTAATTACAACAATTGCAACTTCAAAATTAACATAATCACAACAATTTAATTACAAAAATTAACATAATTACACTAATTTAATTACTAATTACAACAAGTGCAACTTCAAAATTAACATAATTACAACAATTTAATTACCAAAATTAACATAACAATTAACAATAATTAGCAAAAAATTACAAAAAAAATTAAAAATAACATACCTTGCTTTGGGGCGGCGGCAGCGGCTGGCGGCGCGGCGGGAGCGGCGCGGCGAGGCGGCGGTGGCGCAGAGAAGCTTGGGGGGGAATGAAAAAATGGTGAGACATTGCGTAGAAGGAGTGATAGGGATGAAATTAGGGTAGAAAACTTACCTTTTCGCCGGTGGAGGAGTGAAATCGCCGGTGGGGGAGGAAATACGGCGAGGGGCAACGAATTGGTGTTCTGTTCGGTGAAAGAGGAGAAGTCTCGTAATATAGGGCGGGGCGACGGACTGGACGACGGACCAGTCCGTCGCCCGAATTAAATTTAAATAAAAAATAAATATAATACATAACGACGGACTAACGACGGAAATGTCTAGCGACGGATATTTCCGTCGTCAAGTCCGTCGCTACATTTGGCGCGAACTTTCGCGCAATATTTTTGGTCGCCAGTCCGTCGTTAGAACTATTTGTTGAATTCCGTCGTTAGTCCGTCGCGAACTGACGACGGATTAATAATCCGTCGTCAGTTCCGTCGCCTGTTCAGTGTTTTTTTGTAGTGTGTGGAGTGTATACACAAGATTTTTGATGTATAATCCCCAAGCTAGACAACAATTGTTGCATATTGTAGTTAACAAACTCACTCCCATTATCTGTTCTAAGAGTCTTAACAGAAGTGCCAAACTGAGTGTGAGTCATAGTGAAGAAATGTTTCAATTTACTAAACACTTGACATTTAGATTGTAACATGTATGTCCAAATCAATCTGCTATGATCTTCCACAATTGTCAACATGAACTTAGCATTACAAATGTTCTCAGTGGTATAGAGACCTCATATATCAGCATGCACTATTTCAAACAAAGACTTGGATCTCCTATTCAATATAGGAAATGTAGAACGAGCTTGCTTGGATTTGAAACATACCTCACATTTACTGAGGAGTTCAGTAACCTCCTTAGTTAGAGCACCCTTTAGTTGTGGAATGTGATGTAGAGTCTGTAAGGAGGGATGACCAAGGTTCTTGTGCCAGTCAAGAACATAAAGATTGGTCTGTGATTGCACCACCTGTGGATCATCAAAAGTAGATGCTAGGGGTTTGAAGTAATAGAGATTACCATTCCTCTTGCCAATAGCAATAATCCTGTCACACTTCTCCTTCTGTATAAGACAGTGAGTCTTTAAAAATAAACACCTTACTTCAAGATCTTGAGCTAACTGAGCAACAGAGATCAAATTATTAGTGAATTCGGGTGTATACAAGACATTTCTTAAGACCAACTCATCAGTAATTTTGACATCACCAATATAGTGAACTGCTTTAACATAACCATCTGGAAGATGTATGCTATGAGTATGCTGAAGTTTATAGACAGAATGCATTAAAGCAACATTACAACAAGTGTGTATAGATGCACTATAGTCCATAATCCAAGAAGTAGGACATGGTTTGGTGCCTAAAGTGAATGCACAGTGCCCTGAAATAAACAGGTCATCTTCCTTTGCTCCATCAATCATATTAACCCCATGATTAGGACTACTAACTGGATCTTTCATCTGGAAAGCCCCCATGCATTTGGCAATCTCAAGTTGGAGTTTCTTGGAGAATTCAGGTGAAAACTCATCTGCCCCTGGATTAGGAGACTCATGAACCGCATAAGGCATGTCTTCAACACAGTTAGTTCTAAATCTGCCTTTGATGCCTTTTTACTTTTGCTTGTACCAGTCAGGATACCCATGAAGCTTAAAGCACTCCTTATCCTCATGACCATGAACCTTGCAATGTGTACAAAAAAGTTTGGCCTTCTCCTCTTTAGTTCTCCTACCTCTATTGGTCTGTGGCTTGGATGAATCACCAGTAGAAGCATTAGTAAACATGATTTTTCCTGAGCTCATCATGTCTAAGCCACCATCAGCTATAATCCTCTGATTTTCAACTTGAAGAAGCATAGAGTAAGCCCTATCCACAGAAGGTAGATGTTCCATGAATAGAATCTGATTTTTGGCTAACTCAAAAGACTCATTTAATCCCATCAAAAGTTGCATCAAATGCCTCTCCTCCTCTTGTTTGACATATTCCTTGTGTGCACCACAACAACATTCAGGAGGAACTACTAGCATTTCAAGCTCATCCCAAAGACTATTCAAATTGTTATAGTTAGATAATAAAGTGAGATTGTCTTGTAAAACCGTGCTAGCCTCCCTTTCCAACCTAAATCTCTTAGGTCCATTGCTACGGCCAAACCTTTGATGAATAGAGTCCCACAACTTACGTGTACTACCAATTTTATTAAAGGAGTTAACTATATCCTTCGAAATGGAATTCATGATCCAACATGAAACCATATATTCTACCTTTACCCAATCCTCATAAGACGGGGAAGAATTAGGTTGTTCCTTAAGAGTTCCATTAACCAAAGGGAATTTACTTATAACCACAAGCACTCTAGTAATATTCCTACTCCAATTCAGATAGTTATCTGGAGTTAAAAGAGAAGCAACAATCATCATGCCAGGATGATCGTTTGAATTAAGGTGAAGTACCTTCTTAAGTAACTTCTCATCCACACTAAACTCAGTGGCAACTGTTCGATTGCGGTTCTCCTGCGTAGGAACACGATTCGATTGGTGCGAAGTCTCCTCGTCGACATCAACTGTATCTCCTTCCTCGCGTCGATCATCCTCAGCTGTCTCCGCATCATGAACCAAGGTATTCCAAGGTACCTTCCTGCCCTTCGTCTTCGGCATGGCGAGATGAATTTAAGAATCGTAACCTTGCTTAACTGATACCATGTTGAATTTAGAAGTGTGTAGAAACTGAATTTTGCATTTGAAGAGAGAAGATGGAAAGTAAAGTTTGTTTCATTGAATCAGAATTAGTCGCAAAAGTCCAACCGAATACAATATATACAGCATGCATATAGCATGTGTATTTCATAAGCAAAGAAACGTAAAAAGAAATAAGGAATAAGTGTATACACACTTTAGTAAGTTCCAAAACAAACAAAGTTTATGTCCTGGCCGTAGATTAAGAATGTAATCTAACAGCCTTTATTAAAACCCAAATATCGCGCTAAATCACTTCATTGCAGCTCTTCTTCTTGAGCTGCATCTTGTGTTTTCCTATAATATATATTCAGTGATCCATCTTGTGGGGTATAGAGATGGATAAGGTACACTACAGTCTGAAGGTAAACTGAAATCTAAAGGACAACTTGAAAGACAATCTGAATGTAAATTGCAAATTGAAGGCAAGCTTAAGGATGATATGAAGGGAAGACTGAATAGTGAGTGCCCTGAAGCTAAGGTTGTTTGAAGGTCTAAATGGAAAACTGAGTGTTGGCGTGAAGATGTTTCTGATGACCATCATAATTCTGGAGGTGCAAATCGATAGCGTGTACATGCTTCCTAGCTATTTTCGCTGAGCTCGATTTCTAAACACCCTTCACCATATCCCTATATTGGATTTTCAATATCCAAAAAGCCATCCAAAAAATTCTCCTCCTTAGTCTATGCGAAATTAGATTCCAAAAATATAAGCATTTTCAATATTCTTCCCCTAAATTAAAGTATGTAGGATAGGGTCCCACAAAAATAAAGTTGAAGTACAACACTAAGCAACATGTCGTACAACTCATCCCCACATGTCTCAACTGTAACTAGATAGCAAACCCTTGTATTTATTAATGATTCAAAATCATCAAGCTTACTTTAATTTCTTCTCTTTTTTTCGTGAGGGGACTTCATTTCTTTGTTACAGCTAGCGTGATGAAAAATCAATGGGTTCAATTTAAATATCAATACATTAGATATAAAATACTACAAATTTATGTATTTGCACATATGATCTCGATTAGGGGTGTAAATGAGCCGAGTTGAGCCTACGGATTGCTGAAGCTCGAACCCGGTTCATAAGTTTCAAGGTTGAGCTTGACCTGACTCGGTTGAGTTTTAATTTTTCGAGCTCGAGCTCGACTCGATAAAAAACTCGTTAAGTTTGAGTTCGACTCGATTATGCTCGATTAATGTTGGTATAATTTGAATTTTATATCGAGTAAGCTTCTTTAGGCTCGTTTAACAATAGAGGGTATAAATGTAAAATTATAATCTAGGTTCAATTAGACTCATGAGTCTATCATTGAACTCGAACTCAAGCTCGATATACACTCGAGTAGCTCCAACTCGACTCAACAAACATCGAGCCGATTTCGAGTCGAGTTGAGATATCTCAACTCAGTTAGACCTCTAATCCGGATCATATTTATAAAGATCAAAAGGAACCATTAATATATACGTAACCTACTGTAATTAAAATAAAAGCAAGCATATCATTTAACGAATTCAAATATGCAAAAGTACCAAATCGGTATGAATTATTCATTGTTTTATTAGAACAACCAAGCCATTCATTCACTAACTACAAAGATCGATGTGGTACTAACTACTAGCTAACAATGACAATAAAATAAATTTTACAATTTTGGGAGATATGAAGGAAGAATGATTAAGGTATGAAGAAGAAGATGGTGAGAATAAAAAAAATAAAGAAAGAAAGAAATAATTAGTTAGCATTAACGTCGAGACTTTCCCATCTGTTGGTAGTGAGAGTAATGTAAGCAGAAGCCTTCTTGTCGATGCCTGGCTCCGCCACCCACCTCCCTCTGTCCTCGTCGCTGGGGTACACTTTGTAGGCCTTCACATACTCGTCGGCGCCGCCGTAGTATTCGTCGCCGCCGCCCCTCTTTGAAGATCTTGAGTTCTTGCTTTTGAACAATCCGAATAGTGAGAATGAAGAACTGGAGTGCTTCTTCTGCCTCTGGTTTCCTGCCATGATCTTAATTTACTTTCTTTTCTTTTCTCTCTTTTCTTTGAGAGAAGTTGCAAGAAAGTGTGATCTTGTGTTGTAATGAGTTGTGTTGTGTTGTGTTATGTTGTTGATTTGGTGAATGGTGTTGCATTTATAGTGCTTTTGTAGAGAGGTGTGTTGTGGGGAATCTACACATCTCAACAGCCGCAGATTTCTTCCATGGTTTTCTTTCTCTTTTTAATTCACTTTCATTTCCTATATGCTTATGATTATAGTATTACTTACCTTTTTTTAATGTAAATAACTAATTAATTAATAACTCTTAATAACAAAAAAAATAAAATAATTCTCCCTCTATTTTTACACGAATATCTAAAAGAATTGTACAAAATGGTTTAAAATAAAAAAAGGGAAAATATTTGCAAATAGTTACTTTTTCAGAAATTGTGTAAATATATTGTACTTCATCCGTCTCTCATGAAATTAGTTCCCTTCTTTTTTACAAGCAAATCATATTTTACGTTATTTGTCTTTACTTTATTAGTTTTATCTTAATATCATTTACTTTTTAGTTATAGAATTTGTTAAAAGAAGGAAATAAGACTACTTTCATGACACGTCCAATCGAGAAAGAGGGACTACATTGGTGGGACAAATGGAGTATTTAAATTCGGAAGTTCGGTTCCAACCGTAATTCTCGGTTATCCGCATTCGTTTTAGTTGAAATTGACCTGCTTTATTAATTTTAGTTATTTGATAATTGTTCGATTAATCGGATCGTTATTCGATTTTCTATAAAAAAAATTAAAGTAAAATTTAACATCAAATATATTTTATATTGTTGTTTTCAACTTTGCAATAAATGTGGAATAATTATTAAAAACAAAAAAATGTTTATAAAAATAAACTGAAATAATTATTAAAAATATGTAATATGTTAATAAAAATAATATATATAAATTATTAATTCAAAATTTTGGATAGATTATCAAAAATCATTAAACAAGTACTATCTGATCACCAATCTGCTATTAGAAAATTATGATTATCAGTTACCGTCAGTTATCTTAGTTATCTGATCTGATATTTATTATCCAAAATAATCAATCTGAACTTCTAGTCATATTATCAAAAAAGTGAAGGATAAATATAAATCTGAACTTTTGGATCTCTTATTTCTTATCCCTAAAAAATGAGAAATTTAAAGACTTAACCTTGAATCTCAATGTTATGTTATGTTTGATATCCATGACACGATACTCATCTTAAGATAATTGTTCTATAATTGTCACTTCTAGATTAAGGATTTCCTAGGCTTTTGTATTTTTAATGATACAATTTTATTGCACTACTGAATTAGGAGCAAACAATTTTCAACTGAATGATACTAATTTTTACGAGATAAGTTAATGAATTTCAGGTCAATTTGATAATGACTCAACCTCGTTCGGATCGCAACTTCTAAGGCGAAAGGCCATATTTATTACAAAGCAAATTCCAAAGAGAAGAAAGAAAAAGTAGCATGATTGAGAAATAATATCTTTCTTAGGGCACTTTAAAATAATATCTTGGTTATAAAAAGAGGCTGCAAAAGTATATTTACAAGAGATAAAGAAGGTTATAGTAGAAGATTAGGACCAAAAGAATATGTAATTTGAACCACTGGTTCCTATTAAAGTTAACCTAAAACAAGCTTAACGTGGGATGTTTGTGTTTTCTTATTGTCTTGTTCTTTCTTGCATCCTACTTCCTACTTCCTAGTTCCTACTATGTTCTTTGTATGATTTTTATCCCGTTCAGTTCCACTAGTACTATAAATGATTGACTCCTATTTAATTCCAATTTTTCTCATAATTCACTGAAAATGCATGATTCTAGTGTGATGCGATGGATGTATTTCAATCCACTTATTGTGGGAAATCTCCCTACTAAATTCACCCTCTAATGTCATTTCATAAAAAAGAATATTAAAGTGCATTTAAACAACATAGTATCATTTGTGCATGTACAAATATTTGCCTTTCAAGTCTAATTATTCAATTCCCTATTGGCATTAATGATACCAACAACACAGCAATACTCACTACCATTTTTAGTCTATCAAGTTCAATATCTCATTTTTTGTCCTATTTCATATTTTATTATAAAATTTATTATTTAATTAATATTATCTCTGTCTTGCTAAAATCTACTTCTTTCTTATTTATACGAAAAATAAAGAGTATTGTAAAAGATAAAATTGTTATTAAGTCCACCCATTTTAAAGAGTTAATATGAATGAGATATATTTAATAAAGGAAAATAAGAATTTAAGTAGAATGAAGGAATTGTTTTTTCAAAATAATAAATTTTTTATGATATAATAAATCATAATTAATAATTATTTTAAAAGATTAATTTTTTAAAGATTATATAACCTAATTGTGAATTTATAAACCCTATAAATTAATTAAGTAATATTAAATGTTAAAAATTAGTTATAGATCTTATTTGAATGGATGAACTCTAATAGCAAATATAAAATTATACTACTAAATATGTAAAATTAAAAATAAAATAAAATAAATTTAATTATAAAATGTAAAAAGTGGAACATTAAATTTCATTTATAGATATATATGTTCTATGCGGAGCATCATTCGCAATGACGCACATAAAAAATATACAAGTGAATAATATATAATTACCCATAAATGCAAAAAAAAATAAAAAATTTATGCTTTTGAAGAATTTTGGATACAACATAAATCTATCTTATACTTATCAATTAAATAATTACATAAATTCTTTTTGATGCAATTATTAATTCGCCAAAACTACACAATATTACATTATGACTCTTAATTAAAACAAGTATATAGGATATAATTGACATAACATTATTAATATTATTTTATTTTACTTATTTTATATTTTTAGAATGTTACATATTATTCATGAAATCTTTAGAGAAGGTTCTAGTTACTCAGAAATCCAAGTGTTAAAGGAAGTTAATTAATTGGATGAATTAGGAATCGTTTACCAATTGTGTAATTATTTGTAGAAAGACAACGAGGGTTTGGTAAAATCAGCCTAATTTGTAAAGAAAAAATATTTTAATATTTATAAAATAATAGTTCCCAATATATATTCTACACACAATTGTAATTGTAATATTTACTCTTCTGATTAAAATAACTTATTTTTGCTTATTAAAGTCCAGGACCTCCAGGTAGTTAGGTAACTGAAATTGCATGCCTTTCACTTTCACTTGATCTGAAAACTAAGTTTATCCAGAAGAAGTAAAGAATTTACCTTTACTATCTTGATTCTTGACTTTAAAACATTGATCAATACTATAGTGTACTGTGCTAATACAACTCATGCTGTAGCATTTGATTTGGCATACTTAAAACAATTATAAACATCCCCTCTTAATAAATATTGTTACCAATAGCTGATGATCCAAACTTAACAATTTTTTGTAAATTTATTACATAAATTTCATTTTCATAAAAGATATTGAAATTTGCCATAAGCTTGTTTACCATGGAAAATGTTTGCAATTTATATCAAAGTTGAGATTTTTTTTGCAAATGTGCCGAATTTAAATTCATAAAATATAGTACTTGTTTCCTTCGTTTTGGTGATAATGATCTGTATTTTTTTTGGAGGCGTTCTGTTAATAATGCTCAATTTTTTTTAAATAAAAATTGATATGTGCTGTTTATTAATTTTTATATAATGTATAATTATTGAGTATTTTTTATTATTGTGTAAAAAGTAAATGAATTATAATTAATAAGAGGAAAAGAGTACTCCTACTATAAAATGCTCAAATAATAAAAAAAGACCTTGAGAGAATCAAACAATTAAGAAAAGTAGGAGAAAAAGGGTCAAAAGAAACTTTAGATCTTCTTTTGAATGATTGATTTGATTTGATTAAATTTCTCTTGGAACTAAAGCTAAGGGCTAACTTCATTTCAGCTTCCAACATTGCCCGCAAGCTGTTCACCTTTTAGGATTCTTCACAAAAATCTTCAAAAAATAATAATAATAATAATAATTTTGTTAAAAATAATCATATTTCTTTATTAGACTGTTTCATTGAAACTTGTAATTTTTTCAAAATATAAAATGTCTTACTTTTAAAATATTTTATTTCTATTTTTTACTTTACTTTTTTAATCTTTATATTGAATTACTTGTGGACGCATTTAAACGGACGAGGATACAGTAATTATTAATCATAGAACTTAATTGTACCTAGCAACTACGGAATTCATGCTTCTACTTCGCTTTTGAGAATATTGTTTACTACTTTAGCATAAGGTTAGGTAGTGAGTGTTTGCTGGCATTACTTTTAAATTAATTAATCTACTATTTTTGGATCATCACTATTATTATTTTAACTAAAAGATTTGCATTAATATGAAATGATTGCGCCGTATACGCGAATTGCTAGGCTGTCTAATTAAGATTTCGAGTGATCAAATAGTTTATTTTGTACAAATTCTTGACGTCTCTAACCAAGAATAATATTCAGTCATTACAGAAATATTGAAAGTTGGCTACTATTGGTTTAATTAGTAGCATATGCTCAAGTGTATTTGTTAGGTGTAATCTAAACAAATGGTTCACACACATTTAAGTCGTACCAATTCCACTTCATATGCTAGGAAAATTCTTCTAATATTGGACCGGGATAATATATATATTGAATTATATAAAAAAACAATTGTAACGGGAAACAATTTTTGTATGATAAAAAATTGGATATTGATAAAAATATTATTGTAATATATTATAAATAAGAATTTCAAAAATATAATTTTAAGATATAAAAAGTACAAATAGTTGAAAGCCCGAAATTTTACGGACACAAGCATGATTGTATATAATATAAAAATGCCACATTAATTTTTATATAAACGTAATCCTAATTGTTTATCATGTAGAAAAGGTAGAAACTAACAATGAATAATTTAACTTCGTATAATTTATGTTAATTAATAAAATAATTTTCACTCTACTGTTAACATTGTTTATGTTAATGTGGATTATTATTTTCTAATACAAAAGCACATATGTTACTCCATCTAACGCATTTTATTTAGGGAGAAAAATTAATATACCCATTTTCACAAATTGTATGTAAAAAATACCCTATATCTCAAGTGACATGTTAAAAATATCCATTTTACTTTGAAATTAGTAATGTACATTAAAAGTAGTGAAAAATTAGTCAAAAAGATGTAGGTAGTTAGGAAAATTTATTATTTCAATAAAACCAAAAATTAATTATTATGGAAAAAAATAATATATTGAATATCGAATATTTATTCTTATTACTTCTCCTCCAATATGAATATTTACAATATGAATGGACCGTTCCCACACACACACACTGGACCGTTCCCACACACAATATGAACATTTACAATACTTTTACTCCATAAGGCAAAAGTAAATTTTTTTAAAAAAATTTTTACTCTCCCTCTTCCTCCACCCACACACTGGACCGCTCCTTCTCTTCCTTCTCCCCCCATGGACCGTTCCATACTTCTCCTCCAAGCTCTCACTCTTTTGGACCGCCGCCCACATTTTTGGCCCGCCGCTGCCGCCCTATTGTTGGAGTGCATCGCAGTAGATAGCTTGAAGTTGTGTTGGACCGCTGGTGCAGTTGGGAAAGCTTCATTGGCGTCGGAGGTCGTCTGAGTTCACCAGAAGCCATGGGAGACACGGATGAAGAAATTCCAACCCATATACAAGTATATATTGCTCTCCTAAACCTAAAAATCGATGAACCGCTGGTATAGCTATGATGAACCGCTGGGGACCGGTGGAACATGGCCGAGCGGTTCATCAAGGTTCTTCCAGCGGTTCAAAGTTGAGATGCATCTAGGTATTTTTTTGACATGTTTTCTGTTATTGAAGATATGATTATGCACGTATAAATTGAGTATTGTTAATTAATTCGAATTGTTCGTTAATTAGAATTGTTAATTGTATTAGAATTTTAATTAGAATTGTTTATATATGAATTATACTTAATATCTACATTGTTAATTAGAATTGTTAATATGTAAATTGATTATTGTTTAATAACTAGTTTTTTTTAATTGTATTATAAATTTGTATTAGAATTGTGTATTGGACTTGTTAATTGTATTAGAATTTGATTTAATTGTTAATTTGAATTGTTTAT
>JAPKLX010001317.1:3657-22882 GCA_026898415.1 Leonotis leonurus | reverse complement strand
AAATTCCGATACGTGAATAACTTAGAAGATTTTACGGGTCATTACATTCTCGGTACCATAAATCATCAAATTACAGATATGGAAATTATACTAAAGAAATTAGACAGATGTCGAACTTAGGAACTTTCCCAAAGGAATTTAGTGAACGTAGGTGCTTTTAAAGACAAAATCCATATGTCTCACTCTTACGGCATTGACAATTATATATGTATATATGTATGCGATTTGGCATGTGCCTACTGAGTACGTTTGTACTCATCCCTGCATGTATTTATAAATGTGCAGGTTGAGACATGATGATGGGAGATGCTGTGGTGGGCTTGTCGGTCTTTAATTAAATCTTGGGTGTCTACGTGTCTTCATACACGTAGACTTCAGTCGATCCTTATTCCGCTGTGCGAGTTCTATCAGTTTTTGTTTGGCAAAGTTGCCAATTATGTAAATTAAATCCTTGTGTGAACAAAACTCAGTTATTGAATTACCTTTCGGTTAAGTCAAACCCTTCAGTATTCCAATTTATCCTTCATTTATTTATCCTATAGTCGCGCACCCAGACTTTGCCGGGGAGGGCGGGAAACGGGGCGTAACAGAGTGGTATCAGAGCATGTTCCTTAAACCCAAGAGTCTTCTTTCGAGTTTAGTCTAGCATCATTCGCTAGACTAGTTGAGTGAGTCGACAAGCCTAGCACTCCGACACATCATGCTCAACGAGAAAAAGGTAAAGGTGTTACAAGTTATGTGTTCATACACAAAGGATATGAATATATCCTTATCTTAAGATCTTAAGAATTAAGATCTGACCCTCGGAAATGGAAACGTACGAATATAACAAATTCCTTAAAGAAATAAGACAAATCGATTCGAATTAACTCTCACCTTCACTTCCAAAACAACCCAAAGGAAGTAAGGAAACGAGAAGAAAATCTAGAATGGAAAGGATGAGAGATGTAAATAAAGAATCCAGTCTTAAATCCCCGTCGTCGTAAGAAATTATGCATAAGACTTTATGCTAAAAGCAAGAAATGGAATTAAAACCAATAAGAAGATTCAAGTAATCTTAAGTAACAAATTCCGATAAAATAAATCCCAAATAAAAAATTTAAAAAGTGTTCACCTTATGAAGGAATAATGAACCCAAGTGAGGGCTGAATAAGAATAAATAAAGCGAGTTAGTTATGAGATAAGTATGGAAATCGTAAAAATTTGATGAATTTTTTTTTTTGTATATATAGATGGCACGAATGATCCGTACTACCCGGAAACTCCTGACACCACAAGCCAGCCCAGCCACTATCCTATTTGAGTACCAGACCTATACTCCTTGCTTAGGAGACGATCTAGGGGAGTTTTTGTCCCACTTTAGGAGATTATGGACGGAAGCTCAACCCCACGGAGCCACCGGGATGGATGGCATGATGCGCCTGACTCAGTTACTACCCTTAGACTGGCAAGGGTGGGCGCGTATGATTATGGGGGATTTTATCCACCCTATTGGGAGGAGCTATGAGAGAAAGGGAGACTTCATAAGATTTATCGCCACTCTTCACTTCTTCTATGTTGCATACGGCAATGCACCGAGGGGACCTTACATTAGACCGGGAGACTTGATACCGGCAGGTGATGTATCGATCGGGTGGACCCCATTGATTCCTACATTCTTTCCGGCGGGAGTGATTCCTTTAGTCCCGACATTCAATTTCTTACACCCCATGTTAGATCCCGAGCCCCAGGGGACGCGTGACTTTGAGCTAGACCCTACACGTCCAGCTAGCGAGATCCGACCACCCTCACCCATCCTACGTCCAGTACCAGCCGGTAGGACATGTGGACGACACGATGCCGAGGCAGGACCTTCTCACCCTGTCACTAGTGCGCGACGACCAGCTCCGATCTGCCGACCACTGGTGACCGACTCTGGTTCGCTTTCGTCCATGGAGCGACAAGTATGGAGGATTCTACGGGAGTTCTCAGACACGGACAGCAAGGGCAAGGCCCCAGCTGTGTCCGACTCAGTGGAGGATTGCACCCCGAGCTCTCCACCGCCAGGCACCACGAGGGCAGATCCGATCTGCATATCTCCTGACGGGAGCCCTTCCCGTAAGAGGGTGTTCTCACCACCCGCCGTAGAGTTCTATGCAGACTTGCGGAGACAGCTTGACGCTGTACGGGATCCGAGAGGGGCAGAGGCCGAGGGCACCGGGCAGGTTGGGGATGATGAGGAGGAGGAACCGGAGATGGATGCATCCTGGACAGATACTGCAGGGTCAGTAGTCTAGTGCTCGACGGGCGTTGATTGTTTAGTTTCTTTCATTTCATTTCTATTTTATGATGTACTCATCAGCAACAGACCTTGTCTTTAGGCCGTCCTGATGCTGTTGTGTTTTAGACTTTTGTTACACGGAAACGACGACTTTATGAGGACTGTTCCGTGATGTCGTTTAGATATTATCACCTTTTGTCAGAACAAGAACACATTAGCTAGTGTCTTGTGACTGAGTACCTTTGTGATACCATCCAAGAGTGATGGGCATCATGTCATGTACTTAGATAGTACATTTTGAGAGCTTCAGTTGTATTAGGTCCTCGAGGAGGCACAGTTGACGAGATATATATATATATATATATATACCGACTTTAGGAGTCTTTTGCAGTATATGAGATTCTTATATTATGTTTTCACCTACTCAGTATTAAACTTATAGGTGTTATAAGACAGTAAGATTTCATAAGTGAAAAATAATAATAAAAGATTTCAACTAAAACTCGATTATCCAACGAAATAAATACAAACTATCAAAATTCCACCAAGAAGAGCTGGACGCCCGAGAGGCAGTGGTAGAGGACGAGGTGCTTGAAATGTAGAGGAAGTATTCGAAGCGGAACGAGCCGCAACCCCACCTCTTCCACCACCAGTAAGAAGAATAGAAGAACTATTCTTGTGACAGAACCCACCAATGTTCAATGGAATAGGAGAACAAGCCGAAGCCGAGCTGTGGGTGTGTGCACTAGAACGCATCTTCAATTTCCTACGATGCACCGATCAGGAAAGCGTAACTTGCGTGTCCTTTCAGCTGACAGGATCAGCTGACTATTGGTGGGAGGCAAGGAGGAAAATAATGACCCCAGAACAGTTAGGAAATCTAACATGGGAAGAGTTCAAAGTCGGGATATATGATAAGTATATCCCTAAGAGCTATCGAAAGAGGAAGGAAACCGAGTTCTACAATTCTGAAGCAAGGTAGAATGACGGTAACAGAATACGACCGAGTATTCTGTGATACGTCGAGATATGCACCCGAGCAAGTCGACACAGATGAGAAAATGGCGGAAAATTTATGTGCCGGTCTGAGGCATGAGATTAGGATGGCCCTAGCCAGCCATGGTGGGTTATCTTACCCAGAATCTCTCAGTCGGGCTCTCGATATCAAAACCGCCATGCCAGTGGAAAGGCATGTACCAAATCACCCATCAACGTATCCACAGAACCAACCCCAGCCGTTCAAGGGCAAGAGAAAATGGGAGGATCAACGTCCTAGTCCCATTCAGAAAAAGCCCTGGGAAGGACATGCACCTTTCCAGAATTTTGGAAGGCAAGGGCAGATGCCACAGTTCGGGAACTTTCAACAGAAGCCCACTTTATGTCCGAAATGCAGGACAATGCACAGTGGAGTGTACAGAGCATTTAACATTGAATGCTTCATTTGTAGACAGAAAGGGCATTTTGCAAACAATTGCCCTAACCGACAACAAGGGGGAAACCCGAGGCCAAATCAGCAGCCTCAGAAGCAAAATGTGCGGGCTATTCAAGCACAGCCCCAGGCACGTTCATACCCCCAACAGCTACTACCACCGCCACCACCACCACCTTACCAGTATAGACAGCAGAATAGGCAGCCACAGAACGCCAGAGCTTACGCAATGAATCAAAAGCAACCTGGAGGAAATCAGGGAAACCTGACAGGTATGGGAATACTCCTCGACTTGCCAGTAATAATTTTATTTGATACTGGAGCATCCTATTCTTTCATTGCCAAAGCATGCGTGGAGAACTTAGAGCTTGAACCAGAACTAGTTGAGACAGCTCTGAAGGTGTCTTCACCTTTAGGAGGAACTACTACGCTTACACACGCCTGCTCTAATCTGTACTTGAACTTAGGATCATTTAAGATCTTAGCAAACGATCTTAGTGTCATCACTATGAACGATGTGGACATAATTTTAGGAATGGATTGGCTAGCTAAAAACTACGCCACGATCCTTTGTAATGAGAGGCAAATCTCATTTCAACCTCCTGGAGAGGAACCCACTAGATTTCACGGGATTACCACGAATTGTAGAAAGACAGTTATCTCAGCACTACAAGCCGAGAAACTGATAAAGAAAGGATGTTCAGCCTATCTCGTTTATCTCCATGGAGAAGAAGGAGAAGAACGAAGGATTGAAGACGTTGCTATCGTGCAGGAATACCCAGATGTATTTCCTGAAGCATTACCGAGATTGCCACCAAACCGACAGTTGGAGTTCACAATAGATTTGGAACCAGGCTCGGCACCAGTATCGAAAGCACCCTACCGAATGGCGCCTAAGGAGTTAGAAGAACTCAAGATATAGCTTCAAGAGCTTTTGGATCTAGGTTTTATCAGACCTAGTGTATCGCCATGGGGAGCACCGGTGCTGTTCGTGAAGAAGAAGGATGGAACGTTAAGGATGTGCATAGACTATAGAGGTCTAAACAAACTGACACTCAAGAACCGATATCCTTTGCTAAGGATAGACGACTTGTTTGATCAACTGAAGGGAGCAAGCGTTTTCTCGAAGATAGATTTACGCTCAGGCTACCACCAACTAAAGATTCGAACTGAGGATGTCCCTAAAATAGCTTTTCGTACACGATATGGTCACTACGAGTTTGTAGTGATGCCATTCGGATTAACCAATGCACCTGCAGTGTTCATGGACCTGATGAATCGAGTGTTTCATCCTTACCTAGACAAATTTCTCCTAGTATTCATAGATGATGTTCTCATATACTCGAAGATTGTGGAAGAACATGAAAAACATCTAAGAATCACTTTGGAAGCCCTCCGGAACGAGAAGTTCTATGCCAAATTTAGTAAGTGCGAATTCTGGCTTAGAGAGATAACTTTCCTTGGACATATTGTATCATCAGAAGGAATCAAGGTGGACCCTACAAAAGTAGAAGCAGTGCGAGATTGGAAGTCACCGACCACTCCTAACGAAATCAGAAGTTTCTTAGGATTGGCGGGATATTTCCGAAGATTTATAGAGGGATTTTCTAAGATAGCAAGACCAATGACGCAGCAACTGCGAAAGGGAATCAAGTACAAATGGTCTCAGGAGTGTGAGGATAGTTTTCAACTGTTGAAAGACAAGTTGACGACAGCCCCAGTCTTAGCTGTCCCCGAACCAAACAAGGAGTATGTCGTTTACACAGACGCATCCAAGAATGGATTAGGCTGTGTACTAATGCAGGAAGGGAAAGTGATAGCCTATGCATCGCGACAACTCAGGTCGCACGAGCTTAACTATCCCACTCATGATCTGGAACTAGCTGCAGTAGTGCATGCTTTGAAAATTTGGAGACACCATCTTTACGGAGTTCGGTGTGAAATTTTCACGGATCACAAAAGTCTCAAGTATTTCTTCGAGCAGAAGGATCTTAACATGAGACAGAGGAGATGGCTAGAGTTAGTAAAGGATTATGACTGCGGTATCAATTACCATCCGGGCAAAGCTAATGTAGTAGCTGATGCTCTGAGTCGTAAAAGCTCATCAAAGATTGCATTTCTACTAATTCAAGAGGCAGACCTTTTAAGAGAGTTCAGTAAGATGAACTTAGAAGTTCTACAGCCTCTCGAAACTATAGAAGGAGTTCTTGCCACCTTAGTGATAGAACCAGACCTGAAAGGTCGAGTTCTAGAAGCACAAAGATTGGATGAGAAATTAGAGAAGATACGGCTTAAGGTGAGAAAAAATGATGTCACAAACTACAGAGAAGAAGCTGACAACACCATCACCTTTGAGGGAAGGTTGTGTATTCCACACGATGAAAAGCTCAAGGATGAAATCATGAGCGAAGCACATGATACGCCCTATACCGCTCACCCGGGAAGTACAAAGATGTACCAGGATTTGAAGAAATTTTGGTGGGACGGTATGAAACGAGACATAACTTCTTTCGTGGAGAAATGTTTAGCTTGTCAACAAGTGAAAGCATTACATCAAAGACCCTATGGGAAATTACAGCCGTTAGAAATCCCAGAGTGGAAATGGGAGCACATAGCAATGGATTTTGTGACTGGATTACCCAAATCCAAGAGAGGAAATACTGCTATTTGGGTAATCGTAGATCGTCTCACAAAATCTGCTCATTTTGTACCTATCATGATTACATACGGTTCAGATAAACTAGCTCAATTGTACGTACGAGAAATCATACGCCTGCACGGTGTACCGATCTCGATAATGTCAGACCGAAACTCGAAGTTTACATCCAGATTCTGGATGAGCTTACAGAAAGAGTTAGGTACTAGATTAAATTTCAGTACTGATTTTCATCCTCAAACTGATGGACAGTCCGAAAGGACTATTCAAACTCTTGAGGACATGTTGAGAACCGTGATTCTCGACAGAGGCGGAAGTTGGGAAGCAGTACTACCATTAATTGAATTTGCTTATAACATTAGTTATCAAGCTACCATGGCAATGGCACCATATGAGGCACTTTATGGGAGAAAGTGTAGGTCGCCATTGTATTGGGACGAAGTTGGAGAAAGAGCCATAGTGGGCCCAGACTCAGTCGGAGAAATGATAGATATCGTTCGCCAGATTAGAGGAAGAATTAAAGAAGCACAAGACAGGCAGAAATCTTATGCCGATACTCGTAGAACCGAGTTGCAATTCAAAGAAGGAGACCAAGTATTTCTAAAAGTATCTCCGTCCAAAGGGATAATTAGATTCGGTGTCAAAGGAAAACTACGACCTCGTTTTGTTGGACCTTACGAGATCCTGGAGAGGATAAGATCAGTTGCTTATAGACTGGCATTGCCGCCAAGTTTCGGGAACGTTCATAATGTATTTCACGTGTCACAGCTTAGAAAATACATATATGATCCCAAACACGTCATACATCAAGAAGAAATGATCTTAAATCTCGATTTGACGTATGAGGAAAAGCCCGAAGCTATTTTAGATCATAAAGTGCAACAACTCCGAAGTAAATCCATTTCATTAGTAAAAGTGTTATGGAGAAATCACGGACAAGAAGAAGCTACCTGGGAACTGGAAGATAAGATGAGAGAAAAGTATCCCCAGCTGTTCGATTAGAAATAACAAATTTCGGGATGAAATTTTTGTTAAGAGGGGGAGGATGTAATACCCCGTCTTTTAATTATTGAAGTAAACGATATTCGGGCGCGATTATTATTTATATATTGATCATTGTAGTAAATTAATGAGAGTTAATATAATTGAAGAAGAATTTTTGGATTAAAGGTAATAAATAATTAAAGAATTCTTGATATATATTAAAGGATATTAATATTAAGGTGTATGATTTATACATTGGACTTATATAAATTATAAGTGTAGAAATATGTTATGGATCTTGGAGAACTTATAAATGAGTCATGGGATGCTTACAACAATGTAGTTGTAGGGTTAAGAATTTATATATCTAAGAAGCAGGCTACACTTATGTATGTATATATATATATATATATATGTTGTTTTAAATCTGAAAATGCAATATGGAATTACACGCATGATACAAATGTATATATGTTAAGAAATGCAAGTGTTTGGATTGGAAAGAAGTAAGATAGAAACACTCAAGTGTTTTATGTAAAAGCATTCTCAATTGAATAAGGAAGGATAATAAAATGAAACACTTCATTGAAACTATAAACTATAAGCTATGAACTATACAGATATATATATGTATCATTACATTGTAAGATAGTAAACAAAATAAAATATCTAAGTATTACATGAAGCAGCTATGCTGCTGCAGTCTCTACCACAAAGGAAAGAAAGAAAGATTTCCATAAGAGTAAGTAGGTGATGATCACATAAGTAAACATTGGGAAGGAGAAAACAAGGCACCATGCTGCTGCAGTAATAAGTAAACAGCAGTGCTGCTGCAGTGAAGTAGAGAAACAGAGTGTGAGGAGGCAGTAGCTCGGTTGAGTGAAGGAGGGAAGTCTTCCATCCATGCTTTCCTCCCATACCCTACAAATAATAGCATTAAGTCTATTAAACTAGCTTTCTAACACTTAAGTCTTAAGCTAACAATACCACATTACATAAACCTATAAAAAGGGCATAGGGGCTGCCCTTTGAAACGTTACTACAACCAGAAACACACACATAAACACTAAAAAAAAACAGTGCAACAAATCCTATCTTTCACACAAGAAGAAGAAGTAGTTAAAGTTGAGGTAATGAAATTTAACTCTAGCTATCCCTTCCATTTATATCTCTTGTAGTTCAACTTACAATCATATATCTAAACTATATTCTGGCCTCCAATATAATACATGAAAACAGAACAACTGTAACCTATATATTCTGAAATCTAAGAAATATCACAGCAAAACAAATATGTATTCTGCCTCCCAGTTAAATCATGATTTCAGAACATAAGATACAATCATGTATTTTCAGAGTCCAGTTTATAAGTTTTAAAATAGCAGTTTAAATGGCAAATGAACTCAGAATCTATGTTCATAGGGTTGAAGAAACAAGCCATAAGTATTTATTCCACAGAACATAGAAATCAGAAAAATAAAGAACTGTGTATGAATACAAGTTTCTATCTTGTAATCACTTATAAAAGAAAACAGAGCATTAATTCCAGAACAGAAGCATAACTCCATTACATTAGCACATAAGAGCACACTCATTATAAAATCCAAACCAGAAACTTGAAACCGTGATTTAATTTTCAGTAACATAAGAACCTAAACAGGCTTGATCATAATTTTCCTAGAGATGCAAATAGCAAACGAGACAGTAAAATTCTAAAAGAAATTTCAACCACAACCACTAGAAATTAGCAGATTCTTATATTGAAAACCTCAACCAAAGAACCCTAATAACTGCCTTATCCACCGAACCAAAACAGAAGCTCACTATAGTTCGAAAAACATTTCATCCAGTTGTAAAAAGAGAGACAAGCTCCAACAATTAGTAAAGAATGATCAGTACAATATTTTCAAGAATTAAACACATAATACGAAATTGATTTTTCCAAAACTGAAAAGGAAAGACACTTAGCTTAAATTGAGAAATTTTCTGATCTTGGTGAGGAAGAAAACCCGTAGGGCACCCACTCCAACCAAATTCCCAACACCGACCAAACCCTTTCAAAACCAGAAAGGAAACAAGAAAATCAGAAAATTTAATCTTATTTAATTCTCTAACATGCAGAAGCCAATAAGAGGTTTAAATTTAAAACATAAAGTTTAGAGCCATTTTTTTTACCTTCTGGAAAGAAATCAGAAGCCAAAGCTCCCAGAAGAGAAACTGGAGCTAGGAAGGGCTCTATCTTCCTGCAGAAAATAGGAAATCGAGAGAGTGAGAAAGGAGAGGGAAGAAACAGAAAGTTAGAAACGAAAGGCAGTAGAAACAGAAGAGAGGAGAAGCAGCGAGGGAGAGAGAGGAAGAAGTTTGTGTCTGGGGAATAAAGGAGTGGAAGTAAGAGTGAATGAGGGATTAGGGTTAGAGAGATTAATGTATGTTAGAATTGGGCCGGGTTCTGGGCCGGGTGGGATAAAATGATTGGCCTGGGATTTAAATTGGTGATGTGCCGAGCATATAATGAAATGGGCCGAAGGATATATATTGACGGGGCCGAAAATTTTAATTAGGATTGGGCCATACTAATTAGTCTATTGAGCCTAGTATATTAATCTTAAGTTAATTAATACCTAAACTAATTATATTAATGATTAAGCTCACTTAATTAATTTAAATGGATTAGTTTAACACATAATAGGTTAAGACTTAATTAAATTGAGCCTATCATTTTAAATAAGATTAAGCTACATCAATTGGTAATACCAATAAATAAAGAAGAGGATAGTAATATACATATTAATTGAGTATTAATATGTAAAGCTATTAATTTGGACAATTAAAACCTAAGTATAAAATATAGAACATCCAATTTATTTAATTGGGTTCTAAATTAAGAGAATTAATATCTCTAATATTATTTAGGATTCACTTAAAGAATTAATATTCTAAGGTTATGTAAAGAGTTAGATAAATAGAACTTATAATATTAATTGAATAATTAATTATTAAGAATTAATTATTTCAGTAAGTGTTAATACACTTATTGCACTTAAGGGCAATTACCGGAGTAATTGAATCGAGGATTCAACACCTTAAATAATATTGATCGGAAGTATCAATATCTCAATTAACGGATCGCAACAAGAACCGAGAATAATATATTCTTACAATTAAATATTTCAAATGCACTAAGGGCATTTTAACTTATACGAGCTTTTCTAAAGGTTCTTACGAGAGATTTACCTCGCGATTCGTGACCAAAGAAAATACAAATCGAAGTTATCCAAGTAGGCTTTCTATTACAAATAAAATTATGTGTGCAAGTATACTATTTATGTTGCATTCGAAATGATTTCAAATTGAGAAAATATGTTTCAAAGTATTGTCTTGCCGAAATGATTTATGTTTTGTATAAATGCCTATCTGATTAAGGGTACCTGATGTAAGGATCCTGGATTCTTGGTTTAAGGATCCGAAGAATATAAATCGAATTCGGGTTCCAGTGGGTGGTGTAACCTACTCGAACTAAATGTGCACAAGTAACCGGGAGTCATCGATCGGGTTGGCCGGTTCAGTGGACCGTGAGTCATCGATCGGGTTGGCCGGTCCGGTGTCCGTAGAAGGTGGCCACATTCTCGGTACCATAAATCATCAAATTACAGATTTGGCAATTATACTAAAGAAATTAGACAGCTGTCGAACTTAATATCTTTCCCAAAGGAATTTAGTGAAAGTAGGTGCTTTTAAAGACAAAATCCCTATGTCTCACTCTTACGGCATTGACAATTATATATGTATGTATGCGATTTGGCATGTGCCTACTGAGTACGTTTGTACTCAGCCCTGCATGTATTTATAAATGTGCAGGTTGAGACATGATGATGGGAGATGCTATGGTGGGCTTGTCGGTCTTTAATTAAATCTTGGGTGTCTACGTGTCTTCATACACGTAGACTTCAGTCGATCCTTATTCCGCTGTGCGAGTTCTATCAGTTTTTGTTTGGCAAAGTTGCCAATTATGTAAATTAAATCCTTGTGTGAACAAAACTCAGTTATTGAATTACCTTTCGGTTTAGTCAAAGCCTTCAGTATTCCAATTTATCCTTCATTTATTTATCCTATAGTCGCGCGCCCGGACTCTGCCGGGGAGGGCGGGAAACGGGGCGTGACAAGTCTATACTTTCGAATTTCATAACTAAAATCCTCTGCATGTTCTTATTTCTTCTTCGATTAGGATAAGTTTTTAAAGTTGGACTAATTTCCCAGAATTTGAAGTAAAATTCAGAATTTTCCTTTTTCTTTTCTCATTCATGTTGGTCTCTGTTCGGATTCTGAGTTAGAGAGAGGAGTACAATTTAATTAAGGTTCCTAGAATTTGGTTTCTCTTTACTTAATGATTTTCCCGTTTATTTTGATTCTGGCTGAGGGAGTGTTACAGCTAGGGTGAAAATTCCCTCGGTTCATGGTTGGGAATTCTTTCGGATTTGAAGCTCCGGTTATCGGGTTCACAGGTATGAGATTCTAAATTTAAACCCTCCTGTTTTTAGATTTAACTAGGCTCTTTCTCTAAATGTTTTAGTTGTGTAGCACCTGAACTAATGGTGTTGTTTTAGCCAAAGTTTTCTATTTTTCATCCTAAGATAAATGTTTCTGAAGCAGCTCTTTGTGTTCATGAATGTCACTGATGTTTTCAAATCTTTTCTCAAGTTTCTATTTTAGGGTCAATGTGGATTTGATTTTGAGATGGGGTTAGCAGCGAGTTGGGAGTTTCATCTCGTCCTGCTGTTGCTCTTCTAGCCGAGAATTTCTAAGGCAGGGGTTCAGTTTTAAATCATTGTGTTCATAAAGTTTTCTGTTTCTAATGACTGTCTATTATGTGTTTTAACGATGAAAGTCTCTAGCTAAACATTAAACATGCTTTTATGTTAATAGTGGTTTCCAACATGATGATTGAAAGGATCTCAGTGAGTTATACGTTATGTATTCTTTAAGTTCTTGCATAACACCATTAAAGGGGCCTTAAGCATGAAAAAAAAGTAAGAAGGGAAAGGAGGTATACTTGTAAGTTTCTGAAATTTCTTAACTTCTGAATTGGTTTCAGAATCTGAATATGAGTCTATGTTTTGGATGACATTTTGTATTGGTTTCAGTCATGATTTATGTTTTGGTTTCAAACTCAGTATGAACTAATACTTTAAGTTCCTCATGTAGCCACTGTTTGTTCCTTAAGTTCTAGGTTATAACTTCTATGTTCTGAATCTGGTTGTCTAAATATAGGTTGAAGATATGAATGTATATATATGTTTATGTTCTAAACAAGATCCTTAATTGTTCAAAGTTTCATATTTGATGTGTTCCGTATGTTCTGAATAAGACTAGGTATTTCTTCTAAGTTCTGAAACTGCAAGTTCTGAATGTGTAAGCTCTGTGTAAGTTCATTGTCTTATACCTGAGTTCTAAAGTGATGGAAATAGTCTATAGTTTTCCTAAATTCAGTTTTATGTTTTTCTGGAACCTAGTTAAAAATATATATAAGGTTTTGAAGACTTTTGTATGTAACATTATATGTTTTAGTTCTAAAGGAGATTTAAAATTTAATAAAAGAGTATTAAGACTGAAGGTTGAGATCCTGGTTTACCTCGATGACTCCTTAAAATTCTGAAATGGGATGGCTTCTTGTGTGGATGAAAACTTCTCCAAATGTGCTAAGTAGGGGTGGGGCTGATTTCTAAAACGTATATGGAAGAGCTTCTAGTTGTTATATAGAAGGGTTTAGGTATTTGCAACGTTTAATACATATGCAGAGACGCTTGAGTGTATCTTAAAGTCTCATACTTCTACTCCTTTAACATGTCCTATCTCTGCAAACTTGACTTTGGGGTAACTATGAGTCTATGATAAGATCTTCCTTCTTCTTGTAGGTGCATAGATTCGAAGACTTCATCAACTCTTTTCCTTCTATTATTCTTGTCAAGTAAATTAAATGCTAGATAGGTCATTCACTCTCAAATTTGCAGAATCTTATACAAAATCTAATTTGACAGATTTTGTTCACCCTTATTTTCCTCCAACGTTTACTGTGTACAGGTTGTATTCATATTAATTTTTCTTTCTATGTGTAGGGTAATATCTTATTATTTCCTATGTAGATCTCCTCCTCATAAATTTTGTTTTATACCTGTGATGCCTCCATGGCAGATTTGAGCTTATTTCTTATGCTTAAATAAGAGTCTTCTTCGATATATCTTGCCTAGACAAGACCATATAATTTATTCTTTCATAACATCTTATTATTTAAGGTACTCCTAACTATTTATATACAAATTTAAGTATGTAGGTATCGCATCATCAGTATACAATAATGTCTTAAGCATAACTCCTTACTTTGCAATATTTAGAATCAATTTCAATTATCTAAAATAATTAATTCAATAATCCCTTTTATAATTCAATCACCCTATCAATGCAAGTAATATATAAACCTCTAGTATATAAACATACTACTACCTTGTTACAACATCTTCTAGGTAACCAATTAGTATCTAATTAAAGTATTATAACCCATAAAGCATTTGTCTTGTCTTTGCATAAGTTTTTCCTTTAATTATCTCATCGAACTTAAACTAGAAATTAACTAGTTTCGTCTTTTGAATAACTTCATTATCCAAACGAGTTCGCAAAAATTTTATTATTACTATAACAAGTACAATCTGCACAATATATAATTACATTCTTCCCCTCTAACTAAAAATTTCGTCCCGAAATTTGTACGTTCTAATTAAATAACTCGGGATATTTTTCTTTCATCCTATCTTCAAGCTCCCAAGTAGCCTCTTCTTGCCTGTGGTACTTCCACAGTACTTTAACCAACTTAATGGACTTATTTCTAAGTTCTTGTACTTTCTGATCCAATATAGCTTCGGGTCTTTCTTCATAAGTTAGGTCCGGTTTCAAAATCATCTCTTCCTGATGGATAACGTGTTTTGGGTCAAACACGTATTTTCTGAGTTGTGACACATGGAAAACATTATGAACGTTTCCAAAACTCGGTGGCAGTGCTAGTCTATATGCCACTGGACCTATTCTTCCCAGAATTTCGTACGGTCCGATAAAACAGGGTCTCAATTTTTCTTTAACACCAAATCTGGCTATTCCTTTCGAAGTAGTTATCTTCAAGAAAACATTATCTCCCACTTCAAATTGCAGTTCGGTTCTTCGAGTGTCAGTATAATACTTCTGTCTATTCTGAGCTTCCTTGATTCTTTCTCTAATCTGTCTGACTACTTCGATCATTTCGCTAACTGAGTCGGGGCCTGTTATCGCTCTTTCCCCTACTTCATCCCAATAGAGTGGCGATCTACACTTCTTCCCATAGAGTGCTTCATATGGTGCCATCTCTATGGTTGCCGGGTAGCTATTGTTATAAGCAAATTCGATTAGTGGTAGTACCGCTTCCTAGCTTCCACCTCTGTCGAGAACCACTGTTCTTAACATGTCTTCGAGGGTTTGAATCGTCCTCTCCGATTGTCCATCTGTCTGAGGGTGGAATGCGGTACTAAAATTTAGCCTCGTGCTTAGTTCTTTCTGGAGACTCATCCAGAACCTGGATGTAAACTTTGAGTCTCGGTCTGAAGTGATTGACACAGGTACGCCGTGTAATCGTATGATCTCGCGAACATACAATTGGGCTAACTTATCTGACCCATAAGTTATCATTATAGGTATAAAGTGGGCGCATTTTGTAAGACGATCCACAATTACCCAAATGGCAGTGTTTCCTCGTTTAGATCTGGGCAATCCTGTAACAAAGTCCATGGCAATATGTTCCCATTTCCATTCCGAAATCTCTAATGGTTGCAATTTGCCATAAGGTCGTTGATGTAGAGCCTTTACTTGTTGGCAAGCTAGACATCTCTCTACAAATGACGCAACGTCTCTCTTCATACCGTCCCACCAGAATTTCTTCTTCAAATCCTGATACATCTTTGTACTTCCGGGGTGGGCAGTATACGGCGTGTCATGCGCTTCACTCAAGATTTCCTACTTGAGTTCTTCACTACGTGGGATACATAGTCTTCCCTCAAATGAGATTACATTGTCAACCTCTTCATGATAACCTGCTGCATCATTCTTTCTGACTTTCAATCGTATCTTCTCGAGCTTTTCATCGTTCCTTTGTGCTGTTAGGATCTTACTCCTCAGGTCAGGTTCCACTGTCAAAGTGGCAAGAATTTCTCCCACTGTCTTGGGTGGTATTAAAATTTCTAAGTGCAATTTCTTAAATTCCTTCACGAGTTCATTCTCTCGAGTTAGAATAAATGCAAGTTTCGAGAAATTTTTAGGACTTAAGGCATCAGCCACTATGTTAGCCTTTCCCGGGTGATAATTTATACCACAATCGTAATCCTTTACTAATTCGAGCCACCTTCTTTGCCTCATATTAAGGTCTTTTTGCTCGAAGAAGTATTTGAGACTCTTGTGATCCGTGAAAATTTCGCATCGAACTCCGTAGAGATGATGTCTCCAAATCTTCAAAGCATGCACAACGGCAGCTAATTTCAGATCGTGAGTTGGGTAATTCAGTTCGTGCGGCCTTAGTTGTCGCGATGCATATGCTATGACTTTTCCCTCTTGCATCAAAACACATCCCAATCCATTCTTAGATGCGTCAGTGTAGACGACATATTCCTTATTGGATTCGGGGATTGCCAGTATCGGGGCGGTAGTCAATTTTTCTTTCAAAATCTGAAAACTGGCTTCGCATTCTGGAGACCATGTGAACTTGATTCTCTTTTGTAGTTGTTGCGTCATTGGCCGTGCTATCTTGGAAAATCCTTCAATGAATCTTCGATAGTATCCAGCCAATCCCAAGAAACTCCTGATTTCATTGGGGGTCGTCGGCGACTTCCATTCGCGTACAACTTCTACTTTAACAGGATCTACCTTGATCCCTTCAGATGACACAATGTGTCCAAGAAACATCACTTCTCTAAGCCAAAATTCACACTTGCTAAATTTAGCATAGAATTTCTCGTTTCTGAGGGTTTCTAAGGTGATTCTTAGATGTTGCTCATGTTCTTCCTCATTCTTCGAATAGATAAGAACATCATCTATGAAGACCAAGACGAACTTATCGAGGTAAGGGTGAAACACGCGGTTCATCAGGTCCATGAACACTGCGGGTGCATTGGTTAATCCGAACGGCATCACTATAAACTCATAGTGACCATACCGGGTTCGAAAAGCAGTCTTAGGGATATCTTCTGTTCGAATTTTCAGTTGATGGTATCCTGATCTCAAATCTACTTTTGAGAAGATACACGCTCCCTTAAGTTGATCAAACAAGTCGTCTATCCTGGGTAAAGGATATCGGTTCTTGAGAGTCAACTTATTCAAGCCTCTGTAGTCTATGCACATCCTCAAGGTTCCATCCTTTTTCTTAACGAAGAGTACGGGTGCTCCCCAAGGGGATACACTGGGTCGGATGAATCCTAAGTCTAGCAGCTCCTGGAGTTGTATCTTGAGTTCTTCCAACTCTTTAGGGGCCATCCTGTAAGGTGCTTTTGATATCGGGGCCGATCCTGGTTCCAGATCAATTGTGAACTCTAACTGCATATTAGGTGGTAATCCTGGCAATTTGTCTGGAAATACATCTGGGTATTCCCGAACAATGGCTACGTCTTCAAGTTTCCTTTCGTTGTTCTCTTCTCCCTTCAGGTACACCAAATATGATGAACATCCTTTCCTTACTAGCTTGGTAGCTTGCAGTGCTGAGATAATCGCCTTCCTCCTATTCATGGTGATTATGTGGAAGCTCGTGGGTTCTTTTCCTAGTGTTTTGAACGATATTTGTCTCTCGTTGCAGAGGATCGTGGCATAGTTTTCGGCTAGCCAATCCATTCCTAAGATTATGTCCACATCGTTCATTGAGATTACACTAAGATTGTTTGCTAGAACCCTAAGTGATCCTAAATCCAAGCTTAGGTTAGAGCAAGAATGTGTGAGAGTCGTAGTTCCTCCCAAGGGTGAAGAAACTTTCATAGTTGTCTCTACTGGTTCTAATTCCAGTTTTAAGTTCTCTACACATGCTTTAGCAATGAAGGAATGGGATGCTCCGGTATCAAACAAAATAATTACGGGTGTGCTGAGGAGGGTACCCATACCTGTCAGGTTTCCCTGATTTCCCTCAGGCTGTTTCTGCTTTATTGCATAAGCCCTAGACTGGTATGGTTGTCTCTGATGTTGTCGTGGTTGATACTGCGGTGGTAGCGGCGGGGGTGGTGGTGGTAGCCGTTGGGGTTGTTTGTGCCCCTGAAATTGAGCCTGAATGGCTCTAACTTCTTGATTTGGCGCCGTCTGACTAGACCTCGCGCCCATACCTTGTCGTCGGGTGGGGCAGTTGTTGGCAAAGTGTCCCTTCTGTCCACACGCAAAGCATCCTTCGCTGCCTGCCTTGCATATGCCCCCATGCATCTTCTTGCATTTGGGGCAGGTAGGGAACTTTTGCGGATAATTCCCTTTCTGGACAGTCGGGTTTTGCTTCCCAAAGTTTTGAGAACGCATTGGCCCTTCCCATGGATTTTTCATAGCAGAGTCATTCCTGTTATCCTCCCATTTACGCTTTCCTTTATAACCTTGAGATTGCGGTTGGGCGGATATCGGTGTCGCAGTGATTATGGATCTCTCCCCTGGCATTGCAGCTTCAATATCCAGTGCTCGGTTGAGGGATTCGGTGTAGGACAATCCCCCATGACTTGCCAATGCCATCCTAATTTTGTGCCTCAGCCCTGCACAAAACTTTTCGGCCATTCTCTCATCCGTATCCACTTGCTCCGGCGCATATCTTGCCATATCACAGAATATCCTATTATATTCTGTGACAGTCAACTTTCCTTGCTTCAAATTGTAAAACTCTGCTTCCTTCCGCTTACGATAGCTCTTCGGGATATACTTGTCTTATATTCCAGTCTTGAAGTCCTCCCAGGTCAGATTCGCTAGTTGTTCCGGAGTCATAATCTTTCTACGTGCTTCCCTCCAGAAATCTACCGACCCAGTCAGTTGGAAAGTGACGCAGGTCATGCGCTCCTGATCCGTACAGCGGAGGAAATTAAAAATGCGCTCCAAGGCTCGTACCCAAAGTTCTGCCTCCGCAGGATCTCATATTCCGTTGAAAACCGGTGGGTTTTGCCTCAAAAATAGTTCTTCAATCCTGCGCTTCGGTGGTGGAAGGGGTGGGGTTTGTTCCCGTTCTATTTCAGGTCTTTCCTCTGCGATTCTAGGACCTCTTCCTCTGCCTCCGCCTCTTGGGCGTCCCGCTCTTCTCGGTGGCATTCTGCTAAGTAAATTTCCTCATTAATAAGACAGATATCTATATACATATATTTATTTCTACTAAATTTAGAACATGGGGAAAATCTTTATTTCTAACATATATTTCTGTCAGTCTCAAGGTTATATAGAAATTTTCTTTTAGAGATTTACACGTTTTTTTTTTCCACATGTTATATATATATATATATATATATATTTACTACTGATAATAGTTCTATTTACTGCAAATACTACTAAAGTTTATATATATAACAATAGGAAAACATTCCTCTCTGAGGTCTTTGGTACAATCGTACCCAAAAGTCGTACTTATAAAGTACGTGCTAAGATGCTCACTATCCTAGGTGGCATCAACAAAAGTACCTAGTCACGGCACACGTACTATATGTGTACTCCGTGATAACAAAAGTAAAATACAAGAACATAACATAACTTAACAAGGTTACGGAACGGTCCTCACAGGATCCACGTTTCCATCAAAAGGAAAAAAAAAAAGGAAATCAGAACGGTCTAAACATGCGACCCGCTGTTGGGAACCTTTTTGATGATTGTGGAAATCATTATTTATATGTTT
>JAPKLX010001799.1:4047-17731 GCA_026898415.1 Leonotis leonurus | reverse complement strand
CCCCCCCCCCCCCCCATACACCAAACCTTGCTCTTTCGGGACCAACAGAGATGATGGTCGAAATTGAGTTGGTGTAGTCTGACTCAATTTTTGCCATGGTTTCTTATTTGGAAAATCTTTCATTTCCCACTTCCTCTTTCCTTTAAATTTCTGATTTGGATGTGCTGCATTTTGTGAAATTTGCATCTGTGATGGTGTTGGAGTAGATTCCATTACCATCTTTTCGGGTTGCATTTCCAATTCCATGTCTAATGCTCGGTTTAATGTCTCAGCATACGATAGGGAGGATTGTCTTGCCAAAATAACTCTTATTTCTTGACGTAACCCTGATCGAAATAGTTCTGCCATCTTCTCATCCGTCTCGATTTTATAATGAGCATATCGAGATAGGCTGCAAAATTCTCGGTCGTACTCAGCCACTGACTTCTTCCCTTGCTTCAGATTAGTGAACTCTATTTCTTTCTGCTTCCGATAACTTCGTGTAATATACTTAGCAAACAATTCCTCCTTGAATTGTTCCCAAGTAAAACTTTCCAACTTTTCTGGGGTAAGAGTTTTCTGACGTGCTTCCCACAAAAAATCAGCGGGACTCTTTAACTGAAACGAGATGCATAATAGACACTCCCGATCTGAACACTCCAGAAACTTAAAGATTCGTTATAGTACGAACCCATCCTCTGCCTCTGCTGGACTACCTGTTCCACTAAAAGTGGGAGGGTTTTGACGGAGAAAAAGTTCAGCAATCTTTCGGTTGGGTTGAGAAAGTACAGGTGCAGAAGAATGTTGGGGAGTGTTTTCACTTTCTTGTTCTGCTTCTTCAGGTGTAGGGATGCGACGTTGAGGTGGCATACTACAATTACAATTTAATGAGAACAACATATGCAGTATGTACATAATATCACAAGTTCAAGCTCAACAAAATAGGTTCTCATGTTTAAACAATAAGTTCAAGTAAGGAAGGAACAAAATGTTAATATCACAAGTTCAAGTTTGCATGTCAAAGAAGAAACTTCTTTTAAGGAAGACAAAGTTTTATTTATCAAACAAAGTTTTGGTACATGGTAGGGCTCCCACTTATCTATTTTACACTATCTCATACTACATTCTATTTTACTACCTCCTTAACTACTTACATATATACATCATTAAACTTTTCCTTGTTCCTTTCTCGTAATAGAGAACTCCTCTCTATCCCTTAATCTAGTCTTCCTGACGAAACAACATTACTTCTATCTTGCTCCTGGTCGATGTTGATCCTACTATTTCCGGCATCGTTTATTGCTTCATTAAATTTTTGATCTTCTTCATCATTCTCTAACTCTGACTCTTCTTCCATGCTATCTGACTCTGGTGGTGGTGGTCCATAAGAGGGACTGGTAAATGAGAGTGATGGCTCTAATTTAGAGGGATCTTTAATGAAAGACATTTGACTAATTTTGAGGGGCTGCTGCTTCGTAGTGCCAATACTGGGCAAAAATTCAAGTTCATATTTAAAAGATCTCTTAACTTTGGATGATCGAGAAGGTCCTGCTTCTGACTGGGAAGATTCAACTGGAAGTGGACTCTGAGGTGAAAATGAGATCTCAGATAGAAATTCATCTGGAATAGCTTGAAGTGGAGTAGCTTGAATTGGAGTGGCTTGAAGTGAAGGGGAAGCAAAAGGTTGATCATACCAATCCAAGTCAATAGGAAACATCTCAGAATTTAGATCAGAAAAGTCAGAAGCATTCTGAGAAAGATCATCATCAAGAGGAATTGGTGAAAATTCTGAAATGATCGTTTCATGATCCAAAGGAACAATAGGATCATTGAGCTCAACAAAAGGGGGTTCTTCCACAAGTGTTTCTAGAACAACGGTTTCTCCAACCTCTGGATGAGAATGTTCATCCCGGATACGAACACCGGATGAAATAATGGAATGAACAGCTGGAATAAGCTCCTCCAAAGAAGGATAAGAAACAAGGGGTGGATTCTGAGTACTTTGATATTGTCTAATGATAACATCGATAAATCCATTAAAATCAACTGGTTCATCAAGACCCTGATTATCAGCAATAAAATCAAGTGCACGAGAAGCAGCCCATCTTTGCCAATCAACGGGTAAAACATTCACTAATTGAATTATACCATCAAACTCAGTTACCCCAAACTCTCTGACCCGACACCACATGCTCCGAAATTGCTCCAGAAACTCGATCAAATCTTGTTGTTCTCCTCTTCTAAATTCGTAGAAAATATTCGTTCTTTCCATAACCGTAGGTCTAGGCCTCGTACTCTTTCGTGGAGTAGTCACCCTTCTCACCATCCTATAAAATAAAACTTATGTGTTTATATAATAAATTCTTATTTATCATACTACATTCTCTTTCTATTCTTCTCAAGATTCATCTAAATTTCTCATAGATAAAATAATTGAACTCATACTTTGCATGCCTACCCAAATCGGGTTCTATACATAAACACAACACTTGCATGCCAAAATTATAATTCTCAACTTATCTGAAAATATATTCTAACTTCTTACCTGGTTGAGCCGTAGGAGATGGATTCTGAACACTGAGCTCTTACTAACTCATAGACTCAAGAAAGGAAACCGCTCTGATCCAAACTGTGACACCCCAATTTCTTAACCCTTTCTTAGTTAAGTAATTAGACTATGTCTCGGACAACTTAAGAAACTCTTGAAAATGAAAGTTAATCTCAAGGATAAATTGAATCAAATTTTCGCAGGGATTTCAGGGCAGACTTGACACTTTAACTTCAAAATTTCATACTCATCCGGACTCCGAATTGAGATCCGAAGGAACCGTTAGAAAGGTATTGAAAAGATCTTTAAAATGGTACCCATTTTTCATGAATTAGAAATACACGCAGGGAGTGAGTACATAAAGCACTCAGTGGACACATGCCAAAAACATTTAAAACTTGCTCTTAGAGCTATATGATTGACTTGCCAACTTTAGCATATACCTTGCTGGAAGTGAACCTGTCCTTTAAAGGTCACTAAATTAGAGATTATGTAATCTTCAGATATACAATGAGTCATCTGAAGTTTAGCATAGTCATCTGATATGCTCAAAGTCATCTGGGTATACAATGCATCACCCGATGAACTTAAAGAGAATCCATCCTTATG
The DNA here is from genome assembly GCA_026898415.1 of Leonotis leonurus. Taxonomy (NCBI): domain Eukaryota; kingdom Viridiplantae; phylum Streptophyta; class Magnoliopsida; order Lamiales; family Lamiaceae; genus Leonotis; species Leonotis leonurus. The sequence continues at coordinate 14,595 of JAPKLX010001799.1, read as the reverse complement.
CCACGTCACCAGGATTTTCAAAGAATGAAGGAGAATCAATCAGAGTTCAAAAATGGAAAGAGATCAATCAACGTATCTGTTACCATATCAACGAGATCTTGCTGATCTTTCTCTACACGTGTTTAGCTTCTTTTTGGTCGTCTAAACTCGTATTTTTTGTGTCCTTATTATTGTTGTTTTCCCACTTTGAGTGATGTTTTGACTCGATTTATGTTTCATTTTATATTTAAGGATCACAAGTTTAAACGAGTGTTGAAGTTGGAAAAGGGACGAGAAAAGATCGAGAAATGAAGAAAGAACAAGATGAAGGCCAAGAGCATAAGTCAGCGACCGCGTTTCCTTAAGCGGCCACTGACTAGGTGGAGACGTGCCAGCTGAGCCACGGCCTAGCCAGGCGCCCGGGCCAACGCACGCTAGGCCAGCGACCGCTGACCCCGCAGCTGACTCAGTCAGTGCCCAACGGCTGAGCTCGTGACTCGCGGAACCGAACCATTCAGCGGCCGCTGACCTCTCCTCTCGCCTATAAATACCTGACGTGTTTCTCATTCGAAAGATACCATTTTTTAGACCTTCTTTGGGTCCTTTTTCCAGAACTTTTGCACTTATATTTTGAGCACCACTCGACCTATTGTTCTAGATTCGAGAGTTTTGATTTCTAGTTAGTCGTTTCTAGTTTTAGAATTCGTATTCGAATGATAGCCAATCATAACATTCTAGTTCGTCGTTCTTCATCAGTTACACATTATGGATTAAATTTCGCTCCAGTTATTAATCAAGTTTGTTTCCGTTTATTATTCTGGGTTCGTTTATTATCATGTTCGTTTATTTGTTTATGCTTTCGCTTTCTTATTTTGTTTATTTATTGTATGTTCTTTTCGATCTCAATTTCCAAATTACTTTCCACATTCTTTTTTATTCCAATTTCCAAGCTAGTTGAATTCCTTTAAATTTGCATCTCGTTTTCTTAGTTAGACAATTTAGTTCTCTGTTGGTTTTCATTAGTTTAGATTTTACATACTTTCATTATTTACATTCCATGCCAAGTTTTAAAACCTTCAAATATCCGTTTACTTGCTTTCGTTTTTGAACAATGAATTAAATTGCCCTGCTAAGTCTTCCTTGAGAATACAACTTGGGTTGACTTATCATTACTAAACGACCTCGATAAGATTACGAGCGACTCGAAACAATTTTAGTCGAACAACATGGCAAGATAATCAATTAGGGATTCAAATCTATGATTGAAATCAAACATTCAATGCTCGCCAATCAACCTAATGGTCATAATTCAAATTATGAGCTTATAAAAGCTGCGAACATCTGGAGAAAAGTAACGAACAAACGCGTGATCATATACGAGAGTTATCATTAAAGTACTAAGTGTAGAAACGCTGTCGAGAAATCTACGCATCATCAAAGGTTCCAACGACGAAGATTTCTCATTCCAGAATTGTTCTAAGCTGTTTGTGAATTTATTTCACACCCTTGATTCAAGTCTGTCTTATCGAGAAGAAAATTTTATATCTTCTCTAGCTTAGTAGTTTTCTAAGTGGGTTAACGTGAAGGTATTGTAACAGATTTATCTGCAAGTTATAAGGGACATGACCCTAATTCGTGCACAAGTTCTCGTATAGATTTGATTGTAACCTGTGGCTCGTTCTCAGCGAGTTTAAAGAAGAGAGTTTATCTTGGTAGTGGATATTCAATCTAGTTTGATAGGACCGTGGACGTAGGGGGTTTCCCGAACCACGTATAAACAATTGTGTTCTATACTTTACGCATTTTATCATTCAATTATTTTATTCACTAATCCTTCACCTGCACGCAAACTTGCATTGTTTTAATCAACTTTTAATATATTTGACTAAGTGTTTACAAAAGGTTTTCACATAAGAGCAACTAATTAAATCCACCATCTTCCGCACACTACACATTTTAAGATAACAAGATCACTTTTGTTCTCTGATCTGTGTAACTCACTTAAGAGAACTTATTTGGACAGATTGAGTAAACATACTGAGTGAACCTGATTTGTCAACACAAGCAATCTCCCAGCGAGAAAACTTAATTTCACTACTCAATTAGTCAAGTAAACAAAAAATTTGGTATTTGGTGTATTCCCCCCTCCCCCCCCATATACCAAACCTTGCTCTTTCGGGACCAACAAGTGGTATCAGACCAATGGTTCAACAGACTACTGTATCTGTTTCACAAGGTTAACGCCTGCGTGTCAACTTGAATAGATCTAGGAAAACCTATTTTCATTCATAAGCATATTATTTATCACTATCGAATCTTCTGTTATTAGGGCTTGCAAGGAGTTCTCTATCTAAGGATACAGAGAATAGAGTTTTAGAATCAAGACCTATTTGAATGCTCATCACAGTCTGATGTGGAAACTGATAGAAGAAGGTCCACTGGCCATATATGAAGAAAAAACTCGTGTAGCTGACACTGGAGTTGTAACAGATAAAGTACTCAAAGATCCCAGAAAGTACACTGCCGAAGAACGATGTGAAACTAACCTAGATGATTTTGCAAAAGGAATCATTTCCAGCACAATCAAAGGAGTTCACCTAGCGAGAATTAAAGATTTGGATACAACTAAAGAAATGTGGGAAACACTGCGAGAACTCAGTCTTGGGTCAGAAGCAATGATCGAAAACAAACTTTCGATGGCTTGCAACTAATTTGACGAATTTAAGATGCGACCTGGAGAATCCATTGATCACATGTTTCTACTTCATCTAACAAACCTATATATGATTATTGTAATGAAGAGGAAGCTAAAGTCTCTTGGGATGAGATCAATGAGATGCTCAAGAGTTACAAGAGTTTGAAGAAGTTATTTCAAGATGTCATCAAGGAAAATGACAGACTGAATGAGGTAGTAAAGGTGCTTATTGAAGCCAACACTAAGTTTTCTGTAAAAGTGAACGATCACCAGAAAGGAAGTAGTAGAAGAGAAACTGCAGATGACAAGGGAAAACATGAGCAAGATCAACAAAAGCAGTGAACGTGTTAACATGATCTGTGAGATGCAGAACAAGACTAGATCAACTACTGGATTAAGTTACACTGGTCAATCAGGTTCAACCAAGTCTGTAGTTGAAAGACAACAGATACCAGATCAAGTTATCAACCTGAAAAATGGGAAGAATAAACCCCAAAAGATGTTGATGAAGGAAGCATGAGACAAATGGTATTATCAGATTAAAGGCAAACCTGCTCAGTATGTCAAAACACATAGGAACCCAAACCAGAAGGCTCTTACCAGAAAGTCATCAACAAAGAAGAACAAGTACAACTGGGACAACATTGAAAGGAACCATCCATCTGACTACAAAGCCATCTTGAGAACAGATGACTCAGGGAGACAGATCACTTGCTATATTTGTGTTCCTAACACTAAGTTGATTTGGTTTCCAAAAGGAACATTTGCTACTAACCAAGCACCCAATCATTGAAAGAGTTGCTAAGTCTACTTAATTTCAGGATATAAGAAATGCAAGAATGAGTCAAATAGCAAAAGGATCAATCTGGATCATTGATAGCGGATGCTCAAAGCATATGACTTGTGACAAGAACATACTATCAGACTATGTAGAGAGACAAGGTCCATAGGTAACCTTTGGTTGTAACTCAAAAGGTTATACCAGAGGGTATGGTAATGTTAAGATTGGCAAGACCACTATTTCAAATGTCTCTTATGTTGAAGGTCTTAGTCATAATCTGTTTTCTGTTAGTCAATTTTATTCTAATGGTAATCAAATTATTTTTGATGCTAACAACTGTTTTGTGAAGAATCAGGAAGGAGATGAAAATTTTCTTACCGGAAAATTGCAGGATAGATTGTATATTGTGCAATGGACAAACCAGATCGAGACATGCTTAATCACCAAGACAGTCTCTGAGATAAGCTGGTTATGGCACAAGCGACTTAGCCATCTGAATTTCAAGTTTATCAACAAGATTGCAAGAGAGAAGCTAGTCGAAGTATTACCAAATCAAGTATTTGATAAAGATCATATTTGCGAAGCATGCCAAGTTGGGAAGCAGACCAAGTCATTATTCGCCAGCAAAGTAGCTCACTCGTCTACCAGAATACTGGAACTATTACATCTAGACTTATTTGGCCCAATAACGCCATTCAGCATCAACGAAAGAGGAAACGTTGGAGAAGCTGTCTGATTTCTTCAACAAGGTCACTCTACAAAAGGAGATCACCGTTATGACCATCAGAAGATTGAAGCATATTGCAATCAGATGGGTATAACTCATCAGACATCTGCCGCAAGAACATCTCAACAGAATGGAGTAGTTGAAAGGCGGAACGGATCACTTAAGGAAGCAGCACGCACCATGCTAAATGAGATTAATCTGCCAAAGAAGTTTTGGGCAGAAGCCATATACATATCGTATTACACACAGAACAGATCAGCTATCACACTCAGACATGGAAAGACTCTATATGAGATCCGGAACAACAAAAAACCCAAGATTAAGTACTTTCGTACTTTTGGTTGTACGTGTTACATTCTTAAATATGGAAAATCTAAATTGAAAACTTTTGATAACAAAGCTGACCCTGGAATATTCTTAGGATATTCGGATATTAGTAAAGCCTATCGAGTTTACAATAGGAAAACTCATGTTGTGGAGGTAACACCTCATATTATTTTTGATGAATCTATTCTTGAATAGAGGAAAACATGTGAAGAAAATGTTCACAACCAGATAACTACTAGAAGAACATGTGGCATACTACTTGAAGATATTCTAATCTGGAATTCACTTAAAGAGGATGAAATAAATGTTCAACCTATAACTGAAACCAACACAAAGCAAGGGGGAACAACTCACATTGAACCAGATCAAGACAGACCAGTTTCATAAAGTAGTGAACCTGTGCAACCAGAACATAGTGAACCTGCTCAAAGTCAACCTAATGATTCCAGAGAGATAAACAACAACACGAATGCCAACCAGAAGAAAGAAGATGAAGATCCTTTACAAGAAACCTCAATAGCACACCCAAAATTCGAGGAACCAATAGAAGAACCTGAACCTGAGATATCAGAAGAAGAGATGTCTAGGCGCAGAAAAAAGTGGATTCAAGATCACCATCCACCAGAACAGATTGTTGGGAACCTAACAGATCGTGTGAGGACCAGAAGGATGCATGGAGAGAGTGCACTATTAAGTTGCTACCTATCTCATGTAGAACCAGCTGATGCATATGAAGCACTACAAGATGTAGACTGGATCGTTGTTATGCAAGAAGTGCTTAATTAATTCAAGAGTAACCAAGTGTGGTATCTTGTAGATCGACCTAAACACCAAGGAGTAATAAGTGTTAAATGGATATTCAAGAACACACGAGATGAGAATGGCGAAGTTGTCAGAAACAAAGCCTGATTAGTTGCTAAATGATATAGTCAACAAGAAGGCATAGATTTTGATGAGACATTTGCACCAGTTGCCAGATTGGAAGCAATCAGATTGTTCTTGGCATATGCAACTTACAAGAGATTCAAGGTGTACCAGATGGATGTCAAGAGTGCTTTCCTAAATGGTATTCTGGAAGAAGAAGTTTATGTAGAGATTCAAGGTTGAAACAAGCTCCAAGAGCTTGGTATGAGACATTGTCAACCTTTCTGATGGAGTTTGGCTTTAGATAAGACAGTTGACAAGACATTGTTCATCATCAAAGTCGAACATATCCTTTTAGTACAAATTTACGTTGATGATATCATTTTTGGATCTCAATCTAGCTAGCTGTGTGATAAGTTTGCAGATCTAATGAAGAACAAGTATCAAATGTCCATGATAGGCGAGATGAATTTTTTTTTAGGTTTGTAGGTTAAACAACTACCTGATGGTATATCTGTAAACCAAGCGAAGTACATACAGGATCTGATCACCAAGTTTAGAGTTAAAAGACAACAAATCTATTAAGATTCTAATGCAGACCAATGGAAAGATTGTTCCAGATCTAGTGGGCAAACCAGCAAACATAACTTAATACATGGGTATTAATGGATCATTATTATACCTAACTTCTAGTCGACCTGACATTACATTTGCAGTTGGAGTATGTGCAAGATACCAAGCCAACCCCAAAGAATCACACATGGAAGAAGCTAAGAAGATATTAAGATATCTCAAAGTAACAGCACACATAGAGCTATGGTATCCGTGTGATTATAACTTTGAACTAACAGGTTACTCTGATTCATATTATGTAAGGTGTAAGCTAGAAAGAAAATCAACTTCTGGTACCTGTCAGTTTCTTGGAAACAAGCTGATCTCATGGTTCTCAAAGAAGCAGACATCTGTGTCTACATCAACAACAGAAGCAGAGTACATGGCCGCTTGAAGCTGTTGTGCCCAGATACTATGGCTTAAGCAACAGCTTAAAGATTATGAGATTAATGTTAAGGAGATACATATTTTCTGTGACAGCTCGAGTGCTATTGCAATTACATAGAATCCTGTCCTACATACAAAATGCAAACATGTGGATGTGAGACATAACTTTATAAGAGATCATGTGGAAAGGAAGCATGTGCAGATCGAGAAAATACATACAGAAATACAACGAGCTGATATTCTAACAAAGGCATTACCAGAAGAAAGGTTCAAGATGCTATTTGGAAAACTAGGACTGCTAAGCTTGGATGAAAGAAGCAAATCGGTATCAGATCACATAACAGATCATACAGATCACAGAATAGGCAGTTAACTGGACACAGTTCACTAGAATCAGATCACTATGCAGATTACTAGAAACAGATTGACTAGAAGCAGATCACTGGAAAGAAGAAGACCAGATCACTTCAAGTACCAGATCACTAATATCAGATTGATAGAGAACAACTCACTGGAAAGAAGAAGAACATTTTACTTCAACACCAGATCATTTGTCAAGATACAACAGGATTAGTCATGCCACGTTGAAATTAATTTTCCATAAAAGATTCCTTAATCAATGGGAAAAATAAGAAATTTGTATCGATTTCTGATAATTACCGACTTAATCTTAGTATATACGCTATTTATCTGACAAGATTTGATAAATCTTACATAAATTGGAATGATTATTGCATGTATTAGAAAGTGTAATTGAGGTCAATCATTACCTAAAATGGAAAAGGAAAGTTGCAGAGGCGTAGTAGGGTTGACACCCGCTCACATCTAACCCTAGAAGTCTAGCGCGTGCATCAAATGCATATCTAAAGGCGGTAATCCGAAGAAGAAAAATTGGGAAACAAGAGGGAGACTTTTATCTCAACCCTCTACCTTTTATCGATTAATCGTGACCATTGATTGTTTACTTATATATATGCATGTCGTACGCCATAACTGTTCACTTTCACTTTCACTCTCTAGCACTTAAGCATTTTCAACTCTCAAATTTCTAGCGAAACCTTTTTCCAAAAACTTCAAAAACTCTTTCGAAAATGGAACCAACAAACTTGTTTTCAATACTTATGACTTTCAAAAGCTTGATAAAATTTTCGCAATTGTCAAGAAGTGCAAAGGTTTTAATGTTCATATTTCTTTATTTTCATGATTATATGTATTTTCTTGGAGTTCTATGCATGATATGAGTTCATGAGATTTCTGGAAAATTTATAACTGTCAACTTTTCAATCGATATACCTATATTCCATATACGCTTTGTTTGAACAACGTTTGCGGTCATACATGTATTGGTTATTATTGTTCTATTTGCTTATTTTAATGCTAAGTTGTCAGAAATATGGCTGAAGATATACTGAATTTTTAGAAATTATTATATGGTGTTCACCGTGTTCATGATGAAAATTGATAAAGTTGGTATATTTTGCTTTTGGGTTGATAATTATTGTTATAATTGTTCTAAATCTTCGTGTAGGGTTCTATAACATCGTTTCATCTTATTCGGAAATATACCTACCGAAATAGGTCGCTACATTCTACTTGACCTGGGAAGATGAGAAGCAGGGGCATGAGGCCAGTGTGTTGGGAACCCTACAATGTAATAATGGTTTTGATAATGTTATTCGAAACAACACTTAGTTAAAATATGAATTCTTAAAACCAAGTAATTGATGTTATCTGTTAAGGTACAACTAAAGTATTAAAGAAGCAGATGGTATAATTTTACTATCTGTATTATTCTTCTCAAGCTGTCCTGGACACATCAATTATGTACACAAGGCTTAAAACTCTTTGTAATGATAGCGAGTTATTTTGAACAGATCGAGTTCTCGATCTGTTCACAAGTTAACAGCTCGCTGTCCCATGCTTTGTATTGGTTTTTGAAATCTATTCTAGAATAGCCTTTTGCAAGATCAACATTGTAAAAGGAAGTTTGAAGTTTCAAACTGACTTATAGTGATCTATTTCTAGTACTAGTATTCGTGATAGCTGTATAGGAAAGTCTTGCAATCTTGAAGAACAGCGAGCTGCACTACAACAGATCGCTAAGAACAGCGAGACAACATACTTGTCTACAAAGAACAGCGAGATACAAATTGTCTACAAGAACAGCGAGACAAAGTAAACAGCTAGAGACAAATATCGTAGGAAACGATATGCACCTGCTCATCAACAGCTAGAGTTCGCGGAACAGCTAGAGTTCGTGGAACAGCTAGAGTTCATGGAACAGCTAGAGTTCATGGAACAGCTAAAGATTATGGAACAGTGAGACATATGAACAACAGATCGTAATCTCAAAATCGATCTGTTCACTCAAACTTCTCCAAAGGTCAAGATCAAGAAGTATATGTTAATTGGGAATCAAACCAATTAACAAAGTGTGGACAGCTCGTCTAGAAGATATTGCAGGAAATAATATGCATCTATCGTAAGTATAATCCACACCATTACTATGGTGGACTGCCGACATACTTAAATTTGTCACAAGTCAACCACTCTGTGTATTGTCACATCAACGACATACTTTAAGGAATGAAGTACAAGAAAATCAAAACTCCTGTACTAAGTATCATTCCCAGTATAGCAATGCACTGGGAAATCGCGTGATAGGTGGTAACCACTCTCAACTTGGCAGCGCGTGTCTCAACCTCACTGCCATGCATTTAATGCAACCATTAATGCGTTGAAAAAGAGAACCATCGTCTCCAACGGATAGTTTCTTCAAGGTGGCTATAAATACCACCTTCACTTCCAGGAACGAGTACGAGAATTCATAATTACAAAGCTCAAATTCTGGTCAAATATCTTCAAATATTCAAAGTTCTACAGGCACTTCTTCAAGCTCTAGAATTCTCTGAGTGCTTTATTATTCTTTTGAAGATTGTTTCTGGAAATCTATTGTTTACAAAACTAAAGTTAGGATCTAGTTTTGATCCAAAAGTTGTAAGATTTAGATTTTAGTTCCTCAATCTAAGAAGTGTAATCTCAAGTTCTTATCTAGTTTTGATAAAACTTGAGTGTTGGGAACCCTACAGATAATTTACGTTTTGATGATGATTCTCGAAAACTCACTTGATATTATTCATGTTCTGTATTATTTCTATTTTGTCTGTTTGTAACAGATGAAAGCTGAAGCATGTCTAAGTACCAGAAAGTTGGAACAAGACAATTTTAACAGAAAATTGACCTAGAAAGCTTCAAACAGAAAGATGAAAGAAGTCTCAGACAGAAAGCTGAATCAACAAGTCTTAGACAGAAAGCTGAACCAGCAAGTCTTAGACAGAAAAGTTGAACCAGCAAGTCTCGAACAGAAAGTTGGAGCAAATCAACTTTAACAGAAAGTTGTTCAACCAGAAAGTACACAACCAGTGTTCAACCAGAAAGGCATTTAAACCAGAAAAGGGCGTAACCAGAAGGTTTCAACCAAAACAGAAAGAGTTGAACCAAACCTGTCAATGATGGTAACAGATCAATAGAGCTATCAAAACCACCACATGACAATGCCCCTTCCATCATATCTCTTACCACGTCTATATTAAAGCTCATCCATCGAGAAATGGAAAGAGAATCACTGATTAACATGAAGAAGGAAAGTAATCACAGTTGATCTGTTTTCCATTCAAAAGAAGATTCAGTCAACGACCCTACAAGGAAAGAAGAGATATGATTGATTGGCAATCCACAAATCAAATCACGCCAATCAAACGGCTAGAATTTCAAAATTCAAAGCCTATATATGTTTGAAGATTTAAAGTCTGATCAGTGCTAGCAATAGATTACTGAAACATTCTCAAGCAATTCCATCTTACATCAGACAAAAGCTACAAACCATTCGTGATCGCAATCACACCTCGATTCAAGTCTGTCTTATCGAGAAAGGAAGGAGATCTTTGCTAGCTAGTAGTTTTCTAGTGGATTAACGTGAAGAAATCCTGTTTACAGTTGTTTTCTGTAAGTTGTAAAGGGACACGACCCTTATTCGTGCATAAGTTTCCATCAGATCTGTAATTGAAACTTGTGGCTCGTTCTCAGCGAGTATAAATAAGAGAGTATCCTAGTAGTGGATATCTAATCTAGTTTGGATTAGATCGTGGACGTAGGGGGTTTCCCGAACCACGTAAA
>JAPKLX010002406.1:0-13398 GCA_026898415.1 Leonotis leonurus | reverse complement strand
AATAAGATCATCAATGAAATTGTCAGCGTTTAAGTTAATGTTTGATACATTTACCAAGTTCTGGACAGATGGAGATTGAGTTGGGGTTGGAGCAGATGGAATATGTTGTTCAACAACAGATGGTTGTGAACATTATTCATGTGAAGTTCCCCCTTCATCTGTTCCCCCTAGCTGTGATGTTTCTTCATCTGCATCTGTTCCCCCTTGCTGTGACATTATTTCAGCAGGTGGACAATCTTCTTCTTCTCCCTCTTTTCTTGGACTCCACAGTAAAATATCATCAATTAATTGACCTTTGGAGTTTTTAAGAGTGGAAGAGGGTGAATTCTTGTTTGATTGATCATCAATTGTTCCTGACACCTCAAAAGTAGTTTCGTCAAATACAACATGAGGCGTTACTTCCACAATAAGAGTTCGCTTATTAAAAACACGATAGGCCTTACTAATGTCAGAATATCCTAGAAATATTCCTTGATCAGATTTGCTATCAAATGTCTTTAATTGAGTTTTCCCATTATTGTGAATGTAACACTTACATCCGAAAGAACGAAAATAAGTTAGAAGAGGCTTCCTGTTATTCCACAGCTCATATGGAGTTTTACCATGACGTAAAGTGACAACAGATCGATTCTGTGTGTAGCATGCGGTGTTGATTACTTCTGCCCAGAATTTCTTTGGAAGATTAATTTCATTTAACATGGTTCTAGCTGCTTCCTTTAACGATCTGTTGCGCCTTTCTACAATTCCATTTTGTTGTGGCGTACGAGCTGCTAATGTTTGATGTTGTATTCCCATCTTTGAGCAATAAGCTTCGATCATTTGATTGATGAATTCAGTTCCATGATCAGATCGAATTGTGATGATTGATTTACCTTTTTGATTTGATAATCTGTTGAGAAGATTAGGTAGCTTTTCAAGGGTTTCCTTTTTCTTGTACATAAAAATAACCCAAGTAAATCTAGAGAAGTCATCAATAACAACTAATGTATACTTTCTACCATTTACACTTAATGGAGATACAGGTCCAAAAAGGTCTAGATGTAGAAGTTCTAATATTCCATTTACATTTCCCGCTTGGCAAGCTTCACATACATGGTCTTTGTCATATTTTTGATTCGGTAGACCTTCGACTAGTTTGTCTTTGACTAGCTTGTTGATTGATTTGAAGTTGAGGTGGCTTAAGCGTTTGTGCCATAACCAGCTAGTGGAAGAGCTTGATGCAGTTACAAGACATATGTCAGTCTGTTCATTCCATTGTACAATGTACAATCTGTCCTGCAAAATTCCGGTAAGAAGAATTTCTTCTCCTTCCAAGTTCTTCACTAGACATTTATTAGCGGTAAATTCTACTCTTTTATTATTAGCACAAAATTGACTAATAGAGAATAATAGATTGTGATTTAAGCCTTCAACATAGGACACATTTTGAATGATTGTTTTACCAACATGGAGATTGCCAGAACCTCGTGTATATGCTTTTGAGTCACCTCCAAAGGTTACAGTCGGTCCATTACTTTCTTTATAATTTGATAACAACTTTTTATCGCATGTCATATCCTTTGAACATCCGCAGTCTAGTATTCATACCGCGCCCCGAGCTGCATCTCTTCTCCTCATTGATCTCCTATCCTGCAATGAAAGTTCATTTAGCTACCCTACTGAATGAGGGTGCTTTGTTAGTGGACCAAGTTCCTTTTGGAGCCCAAATCTGCCTAATAATAGTAACATTTTGTGAAGGTCTGATTTGTTTGCCACTAAAGTCGATATACACAACTTTCTTCTTGGCAGATGGCTTGTGGGGAGCAGGTGGTTTTCTTTGATTGAAAGATTGAGGACTCCACTGGTGATTGAACTTTTGAGCAGCTTGATTAAACCTTTGAGCAGGCGGTTTCCTTGGTTGAAATCCAATCCCTTGAGTAGTGAATTTTTGTTGTTGCTGACCTTGATCCTTGATTAAGATAGCTTGTGGTTGTCTCGCATTGTTGTTGAGATTCACTATTTTGTCTTTTCCCTTTTCTTTGACAAATTTCCCTTTTGGTGGTCCTTTGTCAACTCCGTCAAAACCAAGTCCGGTATGCTCTGCAGCTCTTCTTTGCATGTCGTTGATGAGTTGAATCATATCCTCCTTTTTGTGTATTGAGTGATTAACCATGGCACTCAAATCATCGACCTTACGTTTAGCAGATGCTTCTCGATCAATGAGATCTGATATCTTAGCGTTCAATATGTAATTTTCTTCACTCTTGCTCTTGAGTTGCTGAAGTAGAGCTTTTTCCCTATCATTGAACGAGCTGCTGATTTCTTTCATTTCTTGAATGGTGTTGGCCATTCTTCCATTTTCTTTGATTGCATGTTTGAACATTTTGTTCAATCTTGCATGATCCTCCATGAGTTTGTTAAAGTCTTTGATGGACAATTCGTCCTCTTCATTTATTTCCTCTTCATCACCCGAGTCATCCAAAGGTGAGTTAGAAATAAAAGAAGAATTATTTTCTACCTTATTATTGTCGAGTCCGTTGTCATGACCCATGAGACAATCATCCCATTCAAGATCCAGCTCGTTTGCCATAAAAGCTTCATCATTGTCGGACGAGCTGTCGGTAAGCGTATTTGGTGTAGCTTGTTCTTCAGCGAGCATAGCTTTTCTTTGTTCTCTTTGCTTTTCGTCTCGCTTGCTCCTGAGCTCTTCTCTTTCTGCCTTGGAGATATCGGGGCAATCTGTTTTGAAATGACCTTTCCTACCACATTTAAAACAGGAAAATTCAGATAGGTCAGCTTTAACATATGAGGTAGATTTTACCTCATTCCTTCTCTCAGGTCGATCTCCAGATCGATCTCTTCCTTTGAAATTTTTGTTGTTATCTTTGTAGACTCGTTTGTATCTGTTTGCCCTAAGTTCCATCTTTTGGAATCTTTGGGCCATGAGCGAGTATTCCTCGAAGTAGTTCTTGGTGGGGTAATTTTCATCATCTGAACTAGATGAATCTTTTACTATCACAGCTGGTGGAGATTTCTTTTCCACCTCCTTTTCTTTTTGCTTTGCTTTGAAGGCAGTTTCTTTTTCCTTAGTTCCTGCAACAGATGGTTTGCTAGAAGAAGGATTAGATTGATCATGAATACGATTGATTTCGTACTCATTGCCCGTTAGTAAATCAAATAAAGCATCGATGGTGAGAGAATTAAACTCTGGCATCATGGGATGCATTGCCGAATATATTTCCCAACTAGCAGGTAGAGCGCGAATGATTTTGAGATTCTTTTCGCATTGAGTATATTTATTTTTTTCGATTGCATCTATCTCGATCAAGATTTCGGTGAATCTGTTCTTCATCTGTGCAATGGTTTCACCAGATTTCATCTTGAATTCTTCATATTTGTTACAAGCTATAGACAACTTATTTTCTTGAATCACGTCGGATCCCATGCTTATTTCTCGTAGCACATCCCACATCTCTTTTGCTGTTTTGAGACGTCGGATTTTGGCTAGGTAGATTCCCTTAACTGTGCTGGAAATCAATCCTTTTGCATAGTCGTCTAGACTTGCTTCTTTCTTTTCCTCCGTTGTGTAGTCATCCATGTCCTTTTCCTTTTCGACTAGTTCGACGGTGGGAGTGGGTCCAGTTCCATCCTTTATCTCAGCAGAATGTTTGTGCATGATTTTGATTGGACCATTGGTGATAACTGACCACATCTTGATATGATGAGCTCTAAGACACATTTCTAGTCTGAAGCTCCAATCTTCATATCCAGCAATAGATAAATCCTCACAAGCCCTAGCCATTTGTCCTTCCATGACTTAGAGTAAATGATTAGATAAATGCAAGTGCAATATGCTGTGAAAACATTTTCAAGATCTATCCAAGATGACCACACAGAGATAATCTCTTGTGAATTAGAAACAATGGTCAATATGGACCACTGCTCTGATACCACTTGTTGGTCCCGAAAGAGCTAGATTGGTGTATGGGGGGGGGGGAATACACCAATTCAAAACTTTTTAGGTTTTCTTGTTCAAACTTAAATATAAGGCACCACAAACTCTTTGATTAGCTGGTTCCATTTAGAAGCCTTCTTTGTGTGCACTTTAGATAACGATCTGGTCGAAACAGATTGACGACAATCTCGTCAACTATCGATCTGTTCTACAAAGAAATGCTCCAAAGCATGGTAGAAGACATTGTGAGTAATCTTGACTTAATCAGATTGAGTGGCCATATGTCAGATCATCTGCTTGTTTTAATCTGTTGTTGATCTGGTCCACGAACAAGTAAAAATGATAGAATAATTTCTATAAGATTTAATCCTATAAACAGATCGTTACATCAATCTGGTCTCACATTTTTTTATTTTTTTTTAATTGGATTACATTAACATTAAATTACATGGTCGCGTCACGGAGAACTCGAACCCAAAACCTTAGCCTTGTGCATTAACCTCACTACCACTAGGCCAACACACGTACGCTATAAAAATTGGATTATATTAATGTTAAATTACCTAACCGCGTCACGGAGGACTCGAACCCGAGACCTATTGCCTTGGGCATTAACCTCACTACCACTAAGCCAACACACGCACGCCTAATACATAACAAGGTCGATCTTTATAGCATAGATCATTAATTTAATTTTGCCTTACAGCTTGATCTACTGTCACAACCCAATTTCTTAACCATATCTTAGTTATGTAATTAGACCATGACTCGGTTAATAAAGAAACTCTTGGAAATGAAATTGAATCTCATGGATAAATTGTATTGTGAATTTCGCAGGAATCCTTAGGGCAGTTCTGACACTCTAACTTCAAAAGATCATATCTTACTCATCTGGACTCCGATTTGTCATCCAAAGGTACCGTTAGAAAGGTATCGAGAATATCTTTAAAATGATACCAATTTTGATAGAATTTGGATAGATAAAACGAACGAAAAATGAATTTCAACATGCTACCCTGTTTTTAGCGAAAATACAGACTAGGTATGAACTCTGGTTTCAATTTACCAAAAACAAAACTCAGATAATAAGGTTAAATGGTTGAAGATGATGATTCACAAAGGAAAATACCAACAAGGATTTTACAAGCTAGCAAAACATAATCATACCAAACATTCAGGTTAACATCCAAAACAACAAACAAAGAAACAGAGTTCAGCATCAGAAAGAGTGGATGAGCTATATGTGTGACGACATATAACTCAGGGCTTACAAAATTCTGTTTTCGAACAAGCTTTTATCAAAATAACGATAAATCCCACTCAATATTTACATATCAAAAGTATGCTACAGTGTTCATCTCCATTGCCATCTCCGAGCTCAACCTGCACGTTTAGAAATACATGCAGGGCATGAGTACATAAAGCACTCAGTGGACACATGCCAAAAATATTTAAAACTTGCTCTTAGAGCTATACTGTTGACTTGCCAACTTTAGCATACATAAGACTTTTAAGAAATAACCTGCATACGCTACTTTAAACATATATCTTTCATACTCAAAATAAAATAAAAGCTAAATATGCATGTCATGCGTCTGCAGACAATTATCTCATATCTATAATACCATATCTACTCGCATGTGTTGAGAGGTAGGCCTCCCTCTCATATCTGACCGGCCAACCCGATCGCTGACTCACGGGCCAATGTGTATACAAACCTTTACCGACAGCTCGTCCGGCATAAGGTCGATATCGTAATTCTCTTGTAGATAGGTAAAATACAACATGCTCAAAACAGGCAAGTCAACCCTTTTTAAACATAACAACATATCAATACACAATTAATTCTTTAGTACGTGCATTTTTTAGTTCGAAAGCCCACCTGAATGATTTAATCTATATAACTCAGGATTTCGTCTCCTTCTTTCTTTACTTCTTTTCCCTTCTCAGTTGTACCTTAAATTAATAAAACACAATTAAGAATAAGAAAACCATACTCATTTCTATGAAATCATCAGTTTGTAATTTCGTTCTTCTTCTTATAATCACTACAAGAAATTCGCTGATAGATAACGATGAAATGCCGTTATCTATACGTGCAAAAATGTGTTAAATATACTGCTGTAATCTATGTGCACACGCTCATAGATAACGCTCGGCACTGTTATCTATTCTTTAAATAGATAACGGTTTAGAATGTAAACATAATGCAATATACCCGTTATCTATATACACTTTACATAACAGTACAAACCGCTATCCATTCATACTTGTATGTAATCTATTGTACACTTAGATTACATTTTTTTTCCACGTACATAACGATTTGTTAGCGTAATCTATTTAAAGGTATATATATCGGTTGTAGGCGTTATGTAATGTATTTTGTACGCTTTGTATTGTTAGTTTAGAGAGCGCTTCTTAATTATATAGATAACAGTTGTTTGCTGTTATAAAATGCTTGTAAAATATATTATGTATTGTTTCTTTAGATTACACTTTTGGTCACTTAGATAACGATTTTGTATCGTTATCTTAAATATTCAAATTTCTTTTGTCATCCAATTTATATTTAAAAAATATCAATTAATAATATAACGAAAGACACCAAATAATATCATATTAAACCTGCTTAAAATATTTACTACCATGCAAATATTCAACAAAAGTATGTACAAGCCAAATATATCAAATGTGCTTGAAACAAAAGAATACTCGTTTTATAAGTCATAGTTTGTCTTCACATTGCACCTAAATATATGTCAAAATATCTTCCAACACTAATATCATCCATGAACTCATAAAAAAAGTTCTTCATCACATTGTACCTGAAAAGTAATATGAATACAATTAAATAAGAATCAATAAACACAAAGATTAAAATTTTAGAAACAACTACTCCACACACAAATAGACAAAATATGAGAGCATCAAAGTGAAAACACGTCAACATTAAATGATAAATCATATTGCAACAGCTTCATCTAACTTGAAAATACATCACATACAACTATTATATGAGTCTACAATCATCTTATCACCAACACCAACTTGTCCAAACTTTAGAGATACAAAGTCATTTAAATCAGTTCTACTGAGCATGCAAGACATAAAACATAACATAAAATTGTACTTCTAGTTAAATGATAAATGCATACCAGTCAGTAACTCATAAAAAGTTAAGTCTTGACTTACCCTTTGTTGGATCAACGTGCACAAAAAAACTATCAGCGATGATGAGATAGCACAAAATAAGCATCAACCCATTAAAATAGTTTGATTGACCTTCCTGCACTGATAAAAGTAGCATTAGTAAGTAAACTCACAGTGAAATTGAGATCTCCAATAGTAAGTCTAGTATGATTATTAAAACGAATATTTTTTCCTTTCTAAAAAGAAGCGATAAATAATCATTTCTAGCAATAGATAGAATTGAAAAAAACAATAGCAATTAACTAGGATTCTATGTATGATCAGATTTTAACTTGATCGATTTTGATATAAATTGTTTTGAGTTATGGGATATAACTCTAATCATCTTACTCTAACATAAGCTACCACTACATCTACATGTAAATGAAAACATGAGATGAGTTTGAAGGTGAAAACAAAAGGCACGTTACAACATATTCTTTCTTGCCTTTGTTAAAGGACAAAGTTAATGAAATGATGCTTGTCTGACTATGCATTGTTACAAGAACCTATAAAGCATCATCATCTTTATAAAGTTTTAGAACGGTGAGATGATCTCAGCTGTGCCAGTTGTTTCTGCCGACTTCCTAAACGGTAAGCTGTTGCTAACCATACAAAACACACCTGATAAGCAGGAAAAATCAAGAAAATTTTCAACCTGGAGATGATCTTACTTGCAAACAAAACTATACAAAGAAGTTTCAAGAAATAGCAAACTAATAAACGCCGGTTAAGTTTTGTACAAGGGATGATGATTGAGAGGTAATACGTACAGGCAGCGCATAAAGGCAGGCAGTAGAGGGACTGCCATTTAATGTGCTCAAGAGAAGCTTGTACATTCCCGCTGCAGTGGCGTCTCCTAACCTCTGAACAATTACATCTATGCATACCTGTTATAATTAGTGTTTATGGCTTCATTAAATTTTCAAAGTCATGCTTCATGTTCTTGCGAAACCCATTTAGTATTCATATTTTTATAAAACAAGGATCTTCAGGGTGCAAATTAAGATAATGAAGCCTGCAAATATCAACATATGATGCATATGTCCAACTACAAAGAGCTTTGATACTATAAATTTGAATTATTGTCTTAAAACAGACATTCTGCAGAAGCCTTGTACGCACTAACTATATTTTTAACATATAATTGCCATCTGGAAAACATTTATCAAAATAATAAAGTAAAATGATGGGAAGCATAGTTC
This sequence comes from Leonotis leonurus, assembly GCA_026898415.1. NCBI lineage: Eukaryota > Viridiplantae > Streptophyta > Magnoliopsida > Lamiales > Lamiaceae > Leonotis > Leonotis leonurus. The sequence continues at coordinate 5,067 of JAPKLX010002406.1, read as the reverse complement.
TGAAAAAAAGAGAATAATACTTGACGCCCATTGGGATCTAACCTAGACAACGAGCCACTTATGGCAGTAGGCAGAAAACTGTATTGTGAAACGAAAATATCAGTGACTTATAAATTATAGTCCTTGTAAACCAAATCAAAGAACTCTTGTAAAGAACTTACAAAAACGGAGAGAATAGAGTGATCAAATTAAGCCTAGGGACTGCCCATAAAGCTCCAAGTGATCATGCCAAAGATTAGGAATTGAACTAGAAAAGAAAAGAAACTCAAAAGACGCAAGAATTTTTAAAATAAGTCACATTAAGTGACTAAACAACAATTGATCAAGGATGACACAATAAGAGAAAAAGGATAATTAAGTAAAGTTCTTTAAAACAACTCTGCAACAATTAGGGTGTCACAAACAAATATGTTTTCTCACCTGGAAGTAGAAGAAAGAGGACACTAGTGCGCTTAGCCAAAGGAATAATGCAACTTGTAATAAATAGGTGGATGATAATATAAGCTGCAATATCACCCAGACTTGAGGTTTTCCACCAGAGGTAAAAGTTCTGGGAGAAGAGGTGTGTAGAGCTGTTTCACCTTTAACATCAGTCTCGTTGATATTACCAGCATCAACTTTTCTACATGCCACAATATGTAAATCGAACAAAAATAAGGTTTTGGCATAGTATAAAGTTCCTTCATCAATTTACAATAGATATGTGTATGGTTAACAAAAAGATATACTAAATACTTGAGGTATACTATGTATTTAAAGTCCAACGAATAGATGTGGAATATTTTGACACACCTTACAAAGGTTTTATAGATTAAAGATATTTCTTTCATGAGAACTAAATGACTCAAATAGTTCAAAACTATTTCTTAACGTGTATTTCATAAAAAAAAGCACTTCAAATGTATGTGTATCAGTCTATGGAATCATTGAAAGGTATAAAGAAATAGCTATATAGTTTCATGTCCATGAAGACTGAGATATCAGTTATGAAACTTGAGATTAGGTGGTGTGAGACTTAGGTACGGTAAGAAGTAAGAGACAATGAAAAAATACCTGAAGGGAGACAATTCTTCTGGTTGCTGGGAAATGTCCTTAGTAATTCCCACTGAAGACTGTGCAGCAAATTCCATCAAGAGAGCAGAGACAAGAAGCAAATCTAAATGAACCAACTCTAAAGTCAGAAAACAGAGAGACACACACACATACACAGAGAGAAAGAGAGGTGACATACATGGGCCAACCCATGCCATTCCTGTAGCAAATAGTGAACCAAAAAGTTGACCTAGTGTGGCACCAGCACCAATAAATCCAAACAATCTTGAACCTGACTGAATTCAAGAAAGTTACAGAGTGCAAATCTAAGGAGGACCTTAGAAAAAGATTAAGTAAAACTCTAGCCCCTTAAATATTATGTATGTACTAAGTATCAAAAAGTTAATTTTACATTTGCAAGGAAATGAATCAAAATAGTACACTAGATTCCAACAGAATATGAAGCATACTAATAGTGCCACGAGGATATCAATCATATATTTGGCAATCGATAAAAACATAAAAGTAGTAGCATACGAGGAAAACAGATCACTAGATGACTCTTCTATCAAGTTAATAGAAGTTTCAAGTACTTTGTAGCTTCCACCAAAGGATCTTCAACCTATAAGTGTTACATTCTTACTAAGTTTATATTCTGTCTGGGAGTAATTGGAAGACAATTTCAATAATATTTGACTAAAACCTAAATGGAGTACAAAGAGAATCCCCGATAAAGGGGATTGGAATACAATCATAAAACCAGATAAACCAATGTAGATGTAACAAGTACCTGTAGTAATTTCTCTCCATGTGGGTCCGGATCTACCGGCTTTACTTGCCTTTTTCCAGATTTTAATACAGCAGTAGCATTTGATTCTTCCTTAACTTCTGCTTCCTTGCAGACAGAGTGCTTCTAAGCTTCGGTGCTTACTCGTTGGAATCACCATCTTGTTTCTTGTTCACTCCCTTCCCAAATCTAGTCTTGTGTTGTATGGGGGTCGAGAAATTTGGGTCTTGATTCTCATCATCTTCAGCAACCCTATGATATCTCGCGTCCTTGTTTGATAATCCGAAAGGTTGATTCATCCCTCTCTTCTTTAGTGTTGCATCTCTGCAGTAGAGAATGTGTTACATTTGCAGTCTTGAACTGGAATTTATATATTTGTGTGTATATAGTGTACCTGTTGCTTCCGTGATGCATAGGAATATCAGATACACTAGCTGATCTTTGAATCTGTGTTTCCAGAAAACCACAAAATGAGACAGTTGTGAATATCGATTTCAACTATCAGCAAGGATTCCAAACTGCAACAAATAACCTAATGTATAATTGTAATTTGAATATAGTTTGTGTGGCTTCATTGTGTTACAACTGTTACATTTTGATTTACCATTTTACCATTATCTGCAACTGAATTTTAATTTGAATACAGTTTTAAGTGAAATGATACAAAAGGGTGCAGAATCATAGCAACTGAATAGTAATGTGGATACAATTCAAGTGCAAGAATACAAAAGGGTGCAGAAGAAGTAACTTCATCAACACAACTACAAAGACACAAATGCAAGAATTGCAAAATCCCAAATTTCTAATAAAATCTTGAAATCTTTAAAATTGACAGAATTAGAAGACAATGAAGTGAACAAACCTTTGAATTTGAGAGGGGAGTCCTCTCCTTGTCACTGAAGAAGTCTTCAGCTCGCTTGGGGTGATCACAGCCTAACATAACAACACAAAAAGGTTGAATAAAATCATCTCGATCCAGAAACCCAAGAAACTCAAATGCAAGAAACTCCCAAAGGAGTGTCTGTGAAAGAGAGAGAGAGAGAGAGGGTTACCGGGACGGCAAAACTAGGAGTCATCATCAACAGGAAGATCGTGGTCGGTGAGATCCACCCATTTAGGTGCATTGATGTGCTCATACAAATCGTCTACCACAACTCTTGAATCTATGCTCTTCCAATCAATAATTGCTACCTCCATTCAGTACTTTATTCTACGCCCACGAATAAACCTAAATTAATCGGCTACTTGATTGAAGAGGTGATGTTTATTTTGTTTGTGCAGCGCAAAGTGATCCAAGATTGCAGAATGATTATGCGCACAGGTTTTAGGGAGAGAAAGAAAGAGAGTTGAGAGCTGCAACCATTTGATTCATAGGGTGTCGTCGTTTTGCGGACGGGCCTCTTACGAAACTTTCCCCCAGCTCCACCTCCTCCGCCGCCGCCGCCTCCTCCGTAAGAAGTAGCCACGGTAGTGGTGGCTCCGCCATCTTCCGCCAACGTCATTCGATTTCAAAAACAAAATTCGCCAAAAAAGAAGAGGGAGTAGACGAATTATTAGGGTTTTAATTTGGCATGGAGAAAGAAGGGAAAGAATAACATAAGTTACACTAATATAGATTACGATTTATTAAAATCCGTTATCATTAACATAAGTTACACTAATATAGATAACACTAACTATTATCTATTTGAAAAACACGCTCATAGATAACGGTATATTAAAAATACCGTTATCTATGTGGTGTTATCTATTTATAAATTTCTTGTAGTGAATTTATTTGATTATCAACTAATATAACTATAAGTTCTTCGGCTATTGCATCCTTCTATTTTTTTTTGTGCTATATTAATCACTTATCATATCTGTGTTACTACGCCACTTCTTTATGTTTCAACATATTATCATTCAACAACGTATTTTACTACATGCTCTGCAATTTCTTTTCCTAATATTTAAGGAAGATTAAGCATATTATACCTTAAACACAACATATTATATGAATACACAAACTAACCCTTCCCAACTTTTACATATAAGCTTGGAAAAATATAAATAATTTATATATATCACTTAGTATGCTTTACAAAGATCATATATCAAATTAATTGAGGCAAATAAAATAAAATCTCCATAGCTCTTTTATCCCTAATTTTCGAAAATTACACCAACATCCATATTTTGATTTTCATCAAATTTCTTTCTAACCTTATGTTTAAACATGCTTAATTACATAAATATAAACTTAATTTAAGCATAGCATCACAATATTATGAACATAAATTTAAACTCAAACCCTAGTGTTATATCTGTTGGTCCCGAAAGAGCTAGATTGGTGTATGGGGGGGGGGGGGAATACACCAATTCAAAACTTTTTTAGGTTTTCTTGTTCACTTTACAATAAAGAAAGCTAGGGTTAGTAAAATGAATCTTCTTTTTAGGAAGATTAAGTTTTACTCAAGCAGTACCTTACGCGTGAATAACAATAATCAAGAGTCACAAACACAGATTTAAACTAGATTAAGGTTGTGTGCGGAATTTGGTGGTTAATGCTCTTTGTATTAAAAACGTTTTCTTAAGCCAATCTTTAACACAACCAAGTTAATGCAAGAGTATGAAGAAGATGACAATAAAGTAAAACAGAAAGTACGAACACAAGGTGTTTAACGTGGTTCGGGATAAACCTCCCTACGTCCACGGTTCGATCAAAACTAGATCGAAATCAACTATGTCTCCTTTCTTTTTACTCGTTGAGTACGAGCCTCAAGCTTTATCAAAACTAGATAACAACTTGAGATTACACTTCTTAGATTGAGGAACTACAATCTAAATCTTACAACTTTCGGATCAAAACTAGATCCTAACTTGGGATTTTGGTGAAAACAATTTTCCAGAAAATAATAACTTCAAGAACTGTAAACACTCAAGAGAATTCTTGATTTTGAAGGAGTGCTTTTAACGTTGATAACTTGAAGTAATTTGAGCAGAGTGATTGTAATTTTCGCTTGAATTCTCGTACCCATTCCTGGAGGTGAAGGAGGTATTTATAGCCTCAAGAAGAAAACTATCCGTTGGAGAAGAAGATGTCCTTCTTCATCGCATTAATGACTGCATTAAATGCATGGCAGTGTTGATGAAGCACGCGCTGCCAAATGCGAGTTGTTACCACCTTTCAAGAGATTTCCCAATGTATTGCCATACTGAGAATGATTTACCGTACTTCAATTTTGATATTCTTGTACTTCATTCCT
>JAPKLX010001770.1:0-17996 GCA_026898415.1 Leonotis leonurus | reverse complement strand
GTAGAGCTGCACCACCGGAGCAAGCTGTGAAGAGTGCGAAGCACTGGCGGGGAAGAGAAACTGATCACTGGGGAAGAGAGAGGAACGCCGATGATAGCCGTTGGCGACGAGCAGCTGTGTTGTGTGGTGCGACGTGAAGGCAGCGCAGTGGTGCGCAGTGATGGTGGTGGTGCAACATGAAGGCAGCGCGGTGGTGCGTGGTGATGGTGCTGCGCTGTGGTGGTGCTATGTGTTGGTGGCGCTGCTGCATGTACGTGGAAGTGCGGCACAGGGGCGGAGCTCGAACGGGGAAGAAGGTTGGCGATGCGGAGCTGTGGAGATGATGAGCAGTGAGCGAACAGAGAAACGACAGCAGCAATTGCTGCGCGATCTGGAGAGCCCAAGAAAGAGAGAAGAGCGGCGGCGGTGGGAGGTGCGACGTGATGGTGAAGGTGGGATGAGGTGGTGATGGTGCGTTGTGGTGGTGATGGTGGTGCGACATGGTGGTTGCGCGCCGTGGAGGTCGAACGGCGCCGAGATGAGGGAGATAGAGCCGGAGGAAGAAGTGAGGAAGGGGAAGTGATGGTGAAGAACTGCGCTGTGGTGTGGAAGGGATAGAGATTTATTTAACTTAGTCTAGGTTTTAAGAGAATAGAAGAATGTAGAAGGTGGGCCGGGTTACTGGGCCGGGTTTGACCAAATACCGGGCCGAGTAATTAAATTCGCTGGGCTGGGAGACAGGCCCAAATTTAAGAGTTGTTGGGCTAAGGAGAATTTAAAGTTGGGCCGCTAATCTGCTAATAACCGAATGGGCCGAATTCTATGTCCTAATGGACTTAATTAAGTTATGGAATGGGCTAATTCAATTATCTATTGGGCTGTGTTAATAAAAGTGGGCTCACCTAGTTAATCAAATGGGTTAGTAACATTTTAAGACTAAGAATTTATTTCAATTGGGCTAATTTAATTAATAAGTAAGAGTTGGGCTAACTTAATTATTTAAGTGGGCTATCAACAATTCTATTAGACTAAGAACTTATTAATTAGGACTAAGCCCAAGAAGTAGAATATTAAGTTAATTAGATAATTAAATTATAATTATTACTAGAGTTAAATCTTAGTAATTGATTTATTTTTAAAGTATACGTAAGATATTTATATTGTGTTATCCCAACCTATAGGAAATTATAAATATTTAACTCAGAAGTTTAGAATATTCAATTAGAGATTTATTTGTTATTCAAAAAAATTATTACTTAGATGTGATAAATGAAATTAATATTTTAGGAACATAGTTGATTTGAGAAATCAACGTCGTTAGACAAAATTCGATATTAGCATTATAGTCGAGTAAAGGTCGAGCATAATTCTCGAAATAATTGAGGATATAATATTCTTACACTTAGAAAAATGTAATAGAAGATTGTATCTCACTTGAGATTTATTTAAAGGTTTCGACAAGAGGTCGGATCCGCACTCCGAGAACGAAGCCAACATCAATCGAGACTATTCATGTAGGCTTTTCTCACTCTATGAAAATATGTGTGTGCATGCTTTCTAAATGAAACGAGATATTTTCAAAAGCACCGTCTTGCCATAAATGTTTTCGATTTATGTATGATGTCTATCTGTTATATTTATAATCGAATTCGGGTTCCAGTGGGTTAGCGTCTCCACTCGAACTAGTGTACACCACGGACTGTGAGTCAGCGAAAGGATTGACCGGTCAAGTGTCTGTGGGAAGTGGCCACTTCCCCGGCACAAATAACGTACAGATATGGTTGACTACAAAGAACTAAGGACAGGCCTGTCAACTCAAGTTTTCACAAGAAATGATTTTTAGTGAACATAGGTGCTTTAGAGACAAAAATCCCTATGTCTCACTTGTGAATGGCATGACAGTTATATATGTATGTGTGCGATTTTGGCATGTGTCTACTGAGTACTTTTGTACTCAGCCCTGCATGTATTTCTAAACGTGCAGGTTGAGCGGTGATAAAGGAGGAGTGCTGCGTTCGGGCTTTTTTTTTTTGTCGATCTCTTAGTATTTGACTCTTGGGGGTTCTGCATGTCTTCATACATGTAGAGCTTATTGCGATCCATATGTCTTTCCGCTGCAAGTTTGAGATCATTATGTATTAAAAACGAGACTCCAGTTCTTTCATATTATGTTGAATTGTATTGAGCCTAAGACTCAAGTCCTTTTATAATTCATGTGTAATGAATTATTTGATGTGTTATAAGGATGTTGTTCAGTTCAGCCTCGTTCTAGTTTCCCCACTTCTATCCCCGTTTCTTTAATCCCTTCCCCAGTCACGGTTTCCTCGACTTTACTATCCTTAGTGAAGGGCGGGCGTGACACCTCTTCTCCCTCAATTCTCTCTCAACTCTCACGTAAATCACAAAGAAGAAATGAAGAAGAAAGGCGGTGATGTGTTCCCTAATGGTTGGTAGAGAAAAAGTAATAAAATTAGATATTTCATTAAGCGCGTATTATTAGTCCGGGTTCGATAAATACATCATTCTTCCGAAAGTCGGAATTATTAACTTTTCACCTTATCTCCGTATCGTAAAATAAGTGAATGGAAAAGCAGACGCTGCTTCGATACGAGTTCTCGAACTTAAATTATGACAATAACGTTAAATCGAATTTTCTCGGTTTCTTTCTCGATTTCAGAAATTTCTGAAATGATTTTTAACTCACATTAGGAGTTCTATTCTTTAATACGAGTCTTTACACTTTCAACGGATCTTGAATCCCTCGTTTATTTATAAATTTTTCTTTTATTCGGGTTTTTAATTATCGGGGTATTACATTGTTACATAACTAAATAATTATGATATAATTACACGATCTATTAGTTACTAAATATAATATAAGTTGTAATATATAATTAATGAAAATATATTATTATTTTTATAATATATCATTCATAAATGATTAAATTAATTATAATTATATGCCAAAATCTAGTTAATTAGTTATATGAAATTACAATAATATAGTTAGTTAATATCTTATAATTAATTATATGATATTAGTGGTTTATCTCATAAATTATGTTATTAAAAAATAATACTTTATATTTTTTATATGTTAGACCTTGTTTAAGGTGATTTTCATTATAAATAAATTCTGGTATATCGCAAAAAAAAGGTATATTGAAGTAAGGTAAGGGATACCAAAAGTAAACAAGTTTTGGTATACCGTGTAAGAAAGGTATACCGAAAATAAGGTAAGGTATAGGTATGTAAAAATATCATACCGAAAGTAAGGTATACCGAAATGTATGGTAAGGTAACGGTATGAAATTTTTCATACCAAAGGTAAAGGTAAAGTATAAGGTATGACAATTTTAGTAAGGTATACCGTACCGTGACACCCCTATTCTCGTGTTTTCTTCAAAAATTATATATATATATGTATGTATGAATTTTATTGAGAGTGAAAAATGTATTTAAATTATTTATTTGTAATTAATAGATTTACGTCAATAAGTTGCTAATGTTGTAATGCCCCGCTCTTTTCGTTATAACTATTTTGTACCATATATATTATGGTTACTAAAGTTCTATTATGAATAGAAAATTTGGTAGCAATTTGACAATATTATTCTCCACTTTGGTTAAATTGAACTTGTTTCATTTAAATCTCATATTAAATGGAAGCTTAGAAGAGATTAAAATATTTATTACTTAGTGTCTTCATTACTGACTAGCCTAAGCGAGTTTATCATCATCATTATCATCATTATCATTATTATTATCATTATTATTATTATTATCATTATTATCATTATTATTATTATTATGATTTTACTATTACTAAGGTATTCTACTTATTAATAATAAGAGCATACCAGCATTTATATATATACTACACGTATGAATGTCCATGTAGGTGAGATTTATAAACCAACTGTGGTAAAGTAAAAGTATGGCATACTACCATAAAAAATGTCATTACAATTTAGTCTTATTAATGATATATATATATATAACAGTACAACAAATCAGAATAGTACAAGAAAATTCATGTATGATGAATAGATAGATAGAGTGTGAAGATGAGCTTTACACAAAGGAAATAGAATATGCAGTGCCTCATTTCAGTTGAAAACCTACAAGACAAAACAACTAAATACTAAAGTAGTACAAGAGAAAATCAGATTTATCACTTAAAGTGTTGAGCACTTGGCTCGATGGCAGCTGACAGGGAGAAAGGAGGACAGTACAACTGCCACTTCACTTCACTCAACTCCTCTCAATCTATCCATGCTCTGCAAAAATATAAGAAAGTAAGTTAGTACTAGGATGCTCATTAACTAAATGATTAAGCAAGGAGAGAAGACACCACATAAGGATTTAGTGGTTAAAGTCTAGACCCTCATTGCCCTATATAAAAAGTAAATTCTTAACAATTAATTACACCTCACTTAACTCACACCAAAGTGCTGCCAAATTGGAGAGGAGCAAAGTCATAGAGGAGGAAGGAAAGTTATTGCAGTAGAGGTATGAACTCTCAACCTCTAACCATTAATGTTATACTTCTTTAAGGTTCAACATAGGATGTATATATATATATATATATATATTTAGACTCTTGACTTCCTTCATGCCTCTAAAATAAATACAAGGATCAAAGACTGAACATGACTTGAATTTAGGTGCTGCAACTATAAACTTAGAACAATAGAACGATATAATGAACATGCATTAGGCATAATTCAAAGAAAAGAGAATTCATTATGCAATAGTATTCTGTTTAATAGACTAAAGACAAACTCACAAATCAGATTGTAGTTCTAATTGTAAACTTAGTGCCATAACCATAACATATGTATATCCCTCTATTTTTTTTTTACTGAAACTATAGCAGTTGAGTTATGTTTCAAACTCCCATTAGACTTCACAACATAACAAAATACGTAAGCATAATCCTCAAAACAAATATATAAGGAGAAAGGAGCAAGAGCAAGAAAAACATAGCTAGTAAATAGGGACAACAGCAGTGCAACGAGCTGCTGTCCAAAAGGACAGAGCTCCAGTCGTGAGCCCCCCTTGAATCGCTCCAAACAGCCGCGACCAGTTCCGATCCAACCCGAACAGCTCCGAACAACCTCGAACAAGGTCCGGACAAACCCGAACAGCCTCGAGCAAGCCCTGAACCACCCCGAATGGTTCCGGACATACCCGAACAACCCAGATCCAGTTCCGAATTACCTCGAACGACCTCGGACGGCCCCGGACCGATCTCGAAAAGCCCCGAACCAATCCAGAATAGCTCCAATCACCCGAAACCAATCTGCAACCATTTATTTATTTCATAAGACTCAATTAATTCAAGAAAAAAAATTCAGAATAAGAAACCAACGATAACTGCAATACATTCGTAATATTAGAACTTGAAGTTGTCACAATAATTAACCAAATAAAACTTAAGCCGAGACTAAGAAGAATTTGGACTCCAGCCTCAAGATAAAACGACATGCAACTAAAGTAAAATAGACAATGAAGATGAGATGAAAGAATAAGAGGAAGGAGGCTTACCGAGGATAGCAACGGTCGGCAGCAGCAGCAAGGTGGCGACGCCAGACGATGGGGACGGCTCCACTGCTGATTGCGCCGAGGGTAAGCAAGCTCAAGGCGGGGAGGAGCGATTCGGAGAAGGTATAGCCTCTGTTTGAGTGAATAGCCATGGAACAGATGCTGAAGGAGTATAAGGCGGCGACGAGAAACTCCGGGGAAGAGGGAGGACCTCTACCGAGTCCAACCGAGGGGGACGTCGCCGGAGGAAGGCCTTAGGCGAGAAAGCAACGGCGGGTTGTAAATTATAACCAGGCCTAGAATTAAATAAGTATTGGGCCGAGTTGACTTAATAACTGGGCCTAGGATGAATAGGTATCAAAGAAATCATACCCTTCCTTTTGTTTAAAGCCTTTGACAACAAGTCTAGCCTTAAATTTGTCAATAGCTTTTAAGGATCCATTTACAACCTAACGGTTTATGACCTTTCGGGAGATCAGTCAACACCCACGTGTGATTTTCCATTATAGAATCAATCTCACTATTGACAGCCTCTTGCCGAAATGCAGCATCTGGGCCTGAGAGGGCTTCACTAATCAACTTTGGTTCTTCATCCAACATAAACGTGATGTAGTCAAGACCAAAATCTTTGGCAATTCTACCTCTTTTGGCCTAGGTTCATCATCAACCGGATTAGAACTCGTAGCCTCTTCAATAGTTCTTTTAGCATAGCTATTTACAACTGTTTTACTTTCCTTATCCTTACAAGGATATATATTCTCAAAGAATATAACATTTCTAGATTCAATTGTTGTACCTTCTTTCACGTCGGAAATCTCTGAGCGGTGAACAAGAAAACGGTACGCGCTACTGTTAAGTGCATAACCGATAAAGATACAATCAACTGTTTTAGGGTCAATTGTAACTTGTTTCGGTAAATGCACTTGAACTTTAGCCAAACACCCCCACACTTTGAGGTATTTGTACGACGGCTTGCGTCCTTTCCACAACTCGTAGGGAGTTACGTCCTTACCTTTAAGTGTAATTTTATTCAGGATATAATTCGTTGTTAAGACAGTTTCCCCCCACATGTTCTAGGATAATCCCGAACTTATCAACATGGCATTCATCATCTCCTTAAGAGTACAATTTTTGCGTTCAGCAATCTCATTAGACTGAGGTGAATATAGGGTTGTAGTTTGATGAATTATGTCACTTGCGTTGCATAACTCCTCAAACGGAGCAACATACTCCCCTCCTCTATCACTCCTCACAACATTGATTTTGCAATCAAGTTGATTCTCTGCTTTCGATTTGAAATTTTTGAAAGCTTCTATCGCCTCATCTTTACTTCTTAGAAGATAAAGATAACAATATCATGTGCAATCATCAATAAAAGTAATAAAATACTTTTTACCACCTCTAGTTTGCACAAATTTTAAACCACACACATCCATGTGAATTAAACCTAGAGGTTCGGTGCTCCTCTCAACTGAGTGAAATGGTAGTTTAGCCATTTTGGCTTCAACACAAATTTCACATTTCCCTTGTGAATTAAATTCACCAACTTTTAGTAAATCTAAATTTACTAATCTTTTTATCGCATTTAGATTAACATGTCCTAATCTATAATATCATAAATCAAAGCACTCAAGCAAGTAAGAGGAAGTTGAAGCATTCTCATTATTCTCAAGTTTAGGTACACGTCGCACAACCATTACATTGAGTTTAAACAAACCATTGGAAAGGAAACCTTTTCCAAGAATAGTACCAAACTTAGACAAAACAAACTTGTCAAATTGAAACACGAGCCTAAAGCCCTTACTAACAAGAATAGAACCCGACACTAGATTCTTTAGGATGTCTGGGACATGCAGCACATCCTTCAACCTAAGCTCTTGACCAGACGTCAATTTGAGCACGCAATCACCAACTCCGGCAACATCAGACAAGTCTTGATTCTGCATGTGAAGCTTCTTCCCCTCAACAGCTCGATACGTCGAAAACATAGTTCGATCCGAGCACACATGAACGGTAGCGCCCGTGTCGATAAACCATGCACGCGGATTATCGACGTGGTTGACTTCAGAAACCACGGGAGCTAAGTCATCCTCATCCCACTTGTCTTTCTCAACAACGTGGGCATGCCTCTTAACTTGTTTCTTCTTTTTCTTCAGACTGGTGCAGTCCTTTGCCATGTGGCCCGGCTTGTTCCTTGAAATTTTCAAGCAAAAATTTTCCTTTGCCTTTGGCATTAGGGCAGCCATGCTTCTTAGAGTTTTCACCACGCTCCATTAGATTTGCTTTCGCCTCATCTCCAAGATTAAACCTTGGATCACGCCTCCTACTGTCTTCTTCTATTCGAAGCTTGACAATAAGATAGTTCTTGAAGTTTTTCCAGCTCGGTGGAAGCTTCTCAATCATGGCAGCAACTACGAATGGAGTCGGCAAAGCCATTTGCTCTGCTTGCATGTTGTGCAAAAGAGTTTGCAACTATTGCACTTGTTCCATCACGGATCGAGAATCGATCATCTTGAAGTCCAAAAAGTTGGCTACAAGAAACTTTTTCGTTCCCGCATCCTTGACACGGTACTTCTTCTCAAGAGCATCCCACAGCTCTTTCGCCATTTTCACATCGGCATAAACCGAGTAGAGAGTATCCTCTAACCCTTTTAACCGTTTTCACATCGGCATAAATAGAACATCTATTGCACTTCGCCGTTTTTGAAGCCCCAATGTTGTTAAATAGAACAACATCTTTTGATTTCACCTCTTGAAATCTACACCCGCAAACTTCTCGGGTTTCTCTCCTTGAGGCAACGCCCTCGAAAGAGGAGCTATCACGGACACGTTAGTCCCAGTAGTGGTATTAGCAGCAGCGGAGCCACCAATAAGAGTGGTGGCAGCAACAGTAGCGGCGGATGTGGCGGCGGCGGCGGCGGTATTTGCAGAAGTTGACATCTCCAAAGCATAGTTGTTATCTCATCTTGCGATTGTAATAATAAAATAATAATTTTATTAATAAATCGAGAACCGGAGATTACAATACTTTGAGATTATAAAGGAACAACTAAAAAGTCGAGTCGAGGAAACCCTCTTTCCGCAAGACGAGATACGCCCCAGCTAGTGCTCACGGTTTGGTGTATCGTCCCCAAAGATAAAACGACTTTGTCCTTTAGAGTAGTAGCATCACAAACTCTAAAGGCCCCGACGAACTTGACGATGGAGAGAACCGAACTAACTATGAAACTCCTATATGAAGACTAGAATGAGTATAAAAATGAGTTTTCAAGCCCCTTTATATAACACTATGGGGGAAAGTCATAGGTCACTCCATAAATAAACAATATAAATTGCCATAAACTTAGACACACCAAGAGTCACTCTCGGCGACTTTAAAAGCCACAAAACATCAAGCCATAATAATGGCCATATCAAAGGTTTTTGCATGGATTTGCATGGCTCCATTTATGGGCTTCTATAGTAGGCTAATGAATAATTAAATTTACATTATCCAATTAAATCCCAAACAACAATCAATAAGTGGGCTAAACCACATTGCCATATAAAAAACTCAAACCACCTTTAGCATATGATTTCTCACTCACCGAAAAATCGATTTTGAGAAATATGCTATAATTATCTACTCGAAAGTAAATAATTTTTATCCATTTAATTCTCAAATAATTAAATATATGACCACCAAATTAATTAAGAACCCTACAAGTTCAAAATCAATTTTTCAATAAATATTAATAAAAAAATTATCATATTCGAACAAATTACCGAATTTTGAATCGAACCAAAATTATTTGATTCGTTTACAACCCTACTTGCAAAAACAAATTTGTGTCTTTAATTAGTATGACAAATAATTAGGAATGTTAATTTTTGGATTAAAGTTAAAAAAAAACATGTAAAGTATAATCAAGTACATTTCAAAAATATCTACAATGTTTTGGTTATAATGAGGCTCAATTTCATTCTCTAATAATGACATACGGCGAAAAATTATCAATTTGATTGATTTCTCAAATTGCTATTGAAATATATTATTTATAAATTTTTTATATTAATGAAAATGATAATTGAATATGAAATTAGTATGTAAATCTAATATAAGATGTTGCGAACCCCACTAATTTATTTATGTTTTGATGATGTTTCTCAAAACCACACTTAACCATTTTGAAATATATAAAACCAAGTTATCAATATCATCTTTTAAGGAAAAATTTAACCTATAAAGGAGTAGATCATTTATTTTATGATCTGTATTATTCTTGTAGATTTTTCCTAGACATATTGATCACCAAATTGACAAGTATCATTTATTTGTAGTGACATTGGTTCATGTTAAGAACATATCGTTTTCTTAAAGTAAATAACGATCTGTCCTTAATATAATGCAACTTGCTATCCATCTTATTCTTGTCTTGGTTTTATAGTGTTTTTCTGGAATAGACGTTTAACAGATCATAATTGTAAAAAGATAGTTTGAATTTTCAAACTCATCTATAGAAACGATCTGTCTCTCTAGATTAACATTAGCTACAATGTATGAAGAACAGATGGTTAATAAAACCATCTGTCTTATAGGTCAAGCTGATTCATAGAGTGTAAATCTCGTCCAAGACTATCTCGAAGAAAATAACTCCAAAGAACAAATGGATTCGACCATCTCAGTAGCCAAGTGCCAATCTACAAATCATTTTATTAAAAACGATCTGTCCTCATTATTTGCTGCTTATACCAAGAGATGTCGTGTGAATAACCAAAGAAAGTAATTGGGTACCAAACCATTGAAGTAGAGAAGCAGCTCAACTAACAGATCGTAGGAAATGATTTGTTAAACCAAACTCAAGCTAGCTGCTCCTTACCTTAACTATGGTGGACTGCCGGCATACCTACATTTGTCAGAAGTCAACCACTCAGTGTGTTATCACATCAAAGAGCATATTTTGAGGAAGAAAGTACAAGAATATCAAATTGGAGGTACGGTAAATGATTCCAAGTACGGCAAAGCACTGGGAAATCGCGTGAAAGGTGGAACAAGATGCATTACGGGCGGCGCGTGTAACATCAACCATGCCATGCATTTAATGTAGCCATTAATGCAACGGAGAAGGACACTTCTCTCTCTAACGGATAGTTCTAGCCATGATTCTATAAATACCACATTCACTTCCAGAATTGTGCACCAGAATTCAAGCTAACAAATTGCCATTACTCTGCTCAAATTTCTTCAAGTCTTCTAGCGCTCAAAACACTCCAACCAGAATTCTCTCGAGTGTTCATCCTATTTGAAGAAAGTTATTTCTGGAAATTTGTTTAACCAAAACCAAAGTTAGGATCTTGTATTGATCCAGTTGCAACCCTAGATAGTAGTTCTCTATTTTTGGGAAGAAGAAGTGTAAACACAAGAAATTATCTAGTTTTGATAATTCTTGTGGCTCGTACTCAACAAGTAAAAAGAAAGGAGAAAGTCTTAGTGGATTATTGATCTAGTTTTGATCAAGCAGTGGATGTAGGAAAAGTTTATCCCGAACCACGTTAACTACTTGTGTTCTTTCTCATTCTTGTTTATCTCATTAATCATCTTCATTCACTTTCTTCATCAAAACTATTGGTACTATACCTTTGAGAAAGAAAAACGTTTTTGCATTAACAAGAGCACTAACCACCGAATTCCGCACACAACATAATTGAGTTTAACTTATAAAGTTATTCTTAATCTTTGTTTTCACTATATAAGGTCTTACTTGAGCAAGATTAATTCTCTCTAACAAGAAGAGATTAACTAGCTACCCAAGTTATCTTAAATATTAAGGTGCTTAAGCCTTATCAATTAATCATAAACAACAAGAAAACCCTAAAAGTTTGAATTGATGTATTCCCCCCCAATACACCAATCTTTCTCTTTCAGGACCAACATAAGATATATAAATAAAACTTAATATTATATACTATTTAATTGAATTCTCAATTTTTATTATTTATATTGAAAAATATATATAAATTGTTACCTTAATAAAAATATGCTATAATAGTCATAAGTGATAAATTATAAAATTTATTAATTATTTCAAATAAATTGAAATATAGAAATTTTCATACAATTTGTAATTTTTTATTAGATTTGAAAAGGTTATATATAATTTATTATTAAATCAGTTATCAAAATGTACATCTCAAACTAATATATCACTATATATATTATATTTATGAAAATTATACTAGACATGGAGTAATATATAATAAAATATATGATATACATAGAAATAAAAATATAACAAAAGTATCATATGGCTACATGAAAATAAGAACATATAATATTATATGTGATTAATATGATTTTATTAATAATATATTAATTTAAAAGTTAATATTAGACATTATTGTTTAAATTATGGAATGATTCTTAAACATGTCTACTAATTATTTAGAATTATAATTATCACATTTAGACATCATCATTAATATAATTGTATTTTGAAAATAGAAAATTCTAAAAATTTAGAAAAATAGCAAAAATGAAATTGGAGGCTCGTAGGGTTTCAAGGGCTTAGGTGGATAGATTTGCCTCAATTTGTATTATAGCAGAGATATTATATAGATATATAGATAGATTATATAGTTTTTTTTTTATTTCTTTTTGTATTTTTTGGGTTCTCGGTTATTTATCAAATTTTCATGTATTTCGAGTTTTCAGATTTTTAGGTTTTTTGTATGAATTAATTATGTAATTACATAATTAATTAAAGTAAATATTAATTAAAAGTGAGATTATAATTTCTAATTATGTAATTAAATAAATAAAATATAACATTAATTAATAAAAAAAAATACGGTTTCAGGTAATGTAATACCCAAATTCGAACTTCTGAAAATATTAAATCCCAACCTCGACTCGAATACCTAATTTTCAAGTTTTTGGGTACCCAAACCTGATCGGATTTCAGATAATACCCAAAATTTGAAATCCAAATAAACACCCCTAGCCATATCAACTTGTGAACTACTCAAGTTCGATTCAAGAATAATTTAAAATCGACTCGATGTTAATCAAACTCAAACTTTTCTAATAATATCGAGTTCAAATTTAAATTTAATGATATTCGACTTGATAGCCTCCCAATCTAATCAAGCATATACACCGCTATATTTCAAACGGGCGTCCATAAATTCTTTTACTTCTTATAAAAAAAAATTGGTTATTAAATATTTAAATTATTTGAACATAAAGTTCTCTAATTTTTAATTCATTCCACATAAAATTTATATGTCTCGATATCTTTTTATTTGAACATAATGCATCATATATTAATAAAGAAAGTCAAATTTAAAAAAAAAAACAATTAATGATTGTTACCATATAAAAATAGAATAAAAAAATGCTAATTAAATTACCATAAATAAAATATTAATTTATGATGAAAAAATTGTGGTTTTAGAGTATGAATGAATGATGATACCAAGTAACCCTTGAATTAAGGATGGGGTTCCATTATGTATTGTTTTAATATTTTATATAGATATATAAATAGATTATATAGATATTTTGTATTTTTTTTGGTATTTTTTGGATTTTCAGGTATTTATCAAATTAACAGGTATTTCAAGTTTTCGAGTTTTTAGGATTTTGGTATTAATTAATTATGTTAGTACATAATTAATTAAAGAAAATATTTATTAAAAGCGGGATTAGAAATTCTAATTCTGTAATCAAATAAAAAAATATAATATTAATTATTAAAAAATATGGGCTTTTGGGCATTATCTGTTAACTTAGGGTAATACCTGTAGAGGTAGATTCCTACAATTGAAGTATGCGAGGCACCAGCAACCTGCTCAATCGGAAAGAAACCGTAAGAGTTTGAGGAGAGCACCGGTGGGGTGTCAGTCAAAGAACCTCCGACAGTCAAGTCAGTACGATTGATAATAAAGTGATAATAGGACGAAATATGAAGCAATAATATATGCTAAAAAGATAGGTAAAAAGAGTATAGACGAAGATGGGCCGGTCATGTCGGTTGCTTCGATCAGGATCGATGAACGCCAAATAGATCCAGGGATGACCAGAAAGATGAATGCAGTAGGATCGTGTGTAAAGTAGCCAAGAGTATGAGTACGTGAACGAGCGTGTTGATTGAGTAGGTAGGGTCAGCTTTATATAGGACGACCCTTCTTTCCCTAGGGTTTGTTAAAATAGCTGATCTTGCATATCTTCCCGTTCATTCCAAATTTAGTTAGTTGTGATATTCTCAATATCCTGCAACCGACTGTCGTTATTGGCGGCCGTAGCAGTTGTTGACCGTGCTGATAGGGTTTTGACTGATATTTTGGGTCAGTTGGGCCGTTCGTGGGCTCATATTGCCTAACTGAGTTTATGGGCTTTTCGGTTTATAGTAAGCCGGTTGGGCGGTTTGCCAATGTCCAATGAGGTCGGCCTGATTGGGTTTGTCTATCGATTTACATTTGGGCTTATTGATAGAATACGATTTTTTCCCACTACAATACCTGAACCCGAATTTCCGAAAATATAAAAATACGACCCGGATCTGAAAACCCGATTTTCGGGTTTTCAGTTAAGAGAACCCGATAGAATTTCAGGTAAAACCTGAAATATCCGAAATCTGAAATCCGAATAGACACCCCTAGCCATATCTACTAGTGAACTACTCAAGTTCGATTCAATAATAATTTGAAATCGACTCAATGTCAATCAAGTCAAGTTCAAACTCAAACTCAAACCATTCTAATAATATCGAGTTCAAATTTAAATTTAATAATATTCAACATGATAGACTCCTAATCTAATCAATCATAAACACCACTATATTTAAACGGAGCGTCCAAATATTCGTTTACTTCATACAAAATAAAAATTGTTATTAAATTAAATTTAAATTATATAAACATAAAATTCGATCATACTTAATTCATTCCACATAAAATTTATGTGTCTCGGCATCTTTTTATTTAAACATTATAAATCATATAATAATAAAAATAATAATAAACAATTGATTTTAATTGTGTATCAATTTTAAAAGAAATAAATTAATATTGCAATGTTACCCGAATAATTAATCAAATATTACCACAAGCATGATTGTGACCATATAAAAATAGAATGATATTATACTAATTAAATTACCATATATAAAATATTAATTTGTGATAGAAAAAGTTGTTGTTTGAGATAAATATGAATGAAGACTTTTGATGATAGCATGTAAATCTTGAATTAAGGAGAAAACTCCAATATGCATACTTTAATATATTATATTGATATATAGAGTGATTATATAAATATTTTGTATTTCTTTTGTTATTTTTCGGGTTCATAGTTAGTTATCAAATTTTCATGAATTTTGATTTTTCAGATTTTTAGGTTTTTGGTATTAATTAATTATGTAATTACATAATTAATTAAAGAAAATATTAATTAAAAGTGAGATTAAAAATTAAAATAATATAATTAAATAAATAAAATATAATATTAATTATTAAAAAATTATGATTCGGGTAATACCCAAACTCGAACTTCCGAAAATATTAAAACCCAACCCCAACACGAATACTCGATTTTCGGGCTTTCAGGTAGCCGAACCCGATCGGATTTCGGGTAATACTCGAAATACCTAAAATCTGAAATCCGAATAGACACCCCTAACCATATCTACTTGTGAACTACTCAAGTTGGATTCAAGAATAATTTGAAATCGGCTCGATGTTAATCAAGTCTAGTTCAAACTCAAACCATTCTAATAATATTGAGTTCAACTTTAAATTTAATGATATTCGACATGATAGACTCTCAATCTAACCAATCATAAACACCACTATATTTTAAACGGGACGTCCAAATATTCTTTTACCTCTTACAAAACAAAAATTGTTATTAAATGAAATTTAAATTATTTCAACATAAAGTTCGTTCATTGTTAATTCATTCCACATTAAATGTATATGTCTCGATGTTTCGACTAAAATTGTTTCGAGTCGCTTGCAATCCAACGAGGTTGTCTAGCAATGATAAGTCAACCCAAGTCGTATTCTCAATGAAGACTTAGCAGGACAATTTAATATTTTGTTCAACAATAAAGCATGTAAAAGATTGTTTGGAGATTTTTAAGGCTAGGCGAAAAATATAAATTACGAGAGAAGATAAATTCTAGACTAATAAAAATTAACGAAGAAACGAATTGCGAAATTAAAGAAATGAGTTGCAAATTAAAAACGACAATTAATTCCAATCTAAATCATAACTAGATTAAAATCATTGAAAGAATTATAAACTTAAAAGTGGCTTGAAATTCGAAATCGCGAAGAACGTAAAATGGAGAAACGAAATAGAAATATGAAAGCATAAATAAATAAATAAACTCAATAATAAAATCGAACCAGAAATTGAAAGCAAAATCAAACGTAATTCATAAACTTGAATAGAAGAACTTGAATCCACAACAATGAACGGAATTAAAAACAACGAACTTGAATGTTGTAATCGGCTATTCTTCTGTAATGCCACTCCTTTTCACTCCCGAATAAAGTAGCGGATCTTTCAAATTTTTCGAACTTGTATTCGTTGTACGAGACCAATGTTTCGTTGATTAGTGAGAATAGCCTAATGTAACCGTGACTCATGCAAATTAGATGCATTCGAGTCTTTAATAGCAAGCCGGTGTCGTTATGTCACGCCCCGACCCTCCGCCCTCCCCGGCAGAGTCCGGACGCGCGACTAAAAGGATAAATAAATGAAGAATAATGTGGAACACTGAAAGCTTTAACTGATAATATACTGAAAGCTTTGACTAATAGAATACTGAGAACCTTGTCATAAAAGGATTTAATTTAGTTAGTTGGCAACTTCGCCAAACAAAAACTGATAGAAACTAACGCAGCGGAATGAGGATCGACTGAAGTCTACGTGTATGAAGACACGTAGACACCCAAGATTTAAATTAAAGACCGACAAGCCCACCATAGCATCTCCCATTATCACGTCTCAACCTGCACATTTATAAATACATGCAGGGCTGAGTACAAAAGTACTCAGTAGGCACATTGCCCGAAATCACATTCATACATATATAATTGTCAATGCCGTAAGAGTGACACGTAGGGATTTTGTCTTTAAAAGCACCTACGTTCACTAAGTCCTTTTGTGAAACCTGAATTTGACTGCAGTCATTTCTTTAGTATACTGGCCATATCTGTAATTTATTGCACTGATAATTTATGGTACCGAGAAGGTGGCCACCTTCTACGGACACCGAACCGGCCAACCCGCTAAGATGACTCACGGTCCACTATAACCGGTCAACAACTTCGATGACTCCCGGTTATTTGTCCACATTTAGTTCGAGTAGGTTACACCACCCACTGGAACCCGAATTCGATTTAAATTCTTCGGATCCTTAAACCAGGAATCCAAGATCCTTACAACAGGTACCCTTAATCAGATAGGCATTGATACAAAACATAAATCATTTTCGGCAACACAATACTTTGAAACATATTTCCTCAATTTGAATTCCTTTCGAAAACAACATAAATAGCATACGGCACACATAATTTTCTTTGTAATAGAAAGCCTACTTGGATAACTTCGATTTTTAATTGCTTTGGTCACGGAATGCGAGGTTGATCTCTCGTAAGAACCTTTTAGAAAAGCTCATATAAGTTAAAATGCCCTTAGTGCATTTGAAATATTTAATTGTAAGAATATACTATTCTTAGTTCTTGTTTTGACTCGTTAATCGAGATATTGATTCTTCAGATCAATATTATTTATAAAGTGTTGAATCATCGATTCAATTACTCCGGTAATTGCATTTAAGTGCAATAAGTGTATTAACACTTACTGAAATAATTAATTATTCAATTAATATTATAAGTTCTTTTTATTTAACTCTTTAGAGCATGTACAATGGGGAGGTTCTAGTTGAGGTGGAGAAAATAAGAACATCCCCTTAAATTTTTACATCATTGGGGATCCCTAATTTAAGGAATGAGGTCCTTACTTAAGCACCTTGGTTCTTAAAATTTTTAGGAGAGAGAAGTGTGAATAAAATAATTTAAGTGGACCCATTAAATAATATTAGGACCCAAAATGTCACGCCCCGTCCTCAGCAGAGTCCGAGCGCGCGACTATAGAATAATTAAATGAAGGATAAATGAAGGATAATAACTAAAGGTAGGATAAAATGGAACCCTGAAAGCTTTGATGAAACGAAAGATACTTCGATAACTGAATTCAGTTTAGACAAGTAGTTAATTTACATAAGTGGCAACCTCGCCAAACAAAAACTGATGGAAACTCACGCAGCGGAATAAGGATCGACTGAAGTCTACGTGTATGAAGACACGTAGACACCCAAGACTTTAAATAAAGACCGACAAGCCCATCATAGCATCTCCCATCATCACGTCTCCACCTGCACATTTATAAATACATGCAGGGCTGAGTACAAAAGTACTCA
>JAPKLX010003658.1:0-10807 GCA_026898415.1 Leonotis leonurus | reverse complement strand
GGAGAACTACGTCGTGATCCGCCACATTTCATCATCTCGAACATCCCCTTCATCCACATCTTTAATCTGCCCTCCGATGCTGTAATCTCAGCCCGCATATCAGCTCTAATCCGTGCCTCAAATGCACTAACCTCAGCCCGCATATCAGCTTTAATTCGTGCATCAGATGCACTAACCTCAGCCCGAACCTCAGCACGAACAATATCTCGTATGTAGTCTCTCTCTGCTCTCGGCGAAGGAGGAGCTCCTCTGCTGCTACTAGAGGACGAATCAGGCCTCTGCACTCTGGCACGATTCACCTTGTCGACACGGCGTCAAGGAGGCCAAGATGTGTGGTCGGTGTGCTCAACATGCTGCTCATCCACTACAGGCCTCGCACTCCGAGTGGATCGAGGGCCGGAGACTTCCTCAACAACAATAGGTGGTCGTGTATGTCTAACACGGTGCTGATCACCTGAAGTGTGCTGGGTCCTCGATGTAATGCTCATCAAAGGATCATATGATACCGCCAGCGGACGCGGACAGTCGATAGATGTCACATAAGGTAAGGATCGCTCGGTCTCCTCCTTAACTATATTTGTAATATCATAGCACTGCAAAAGATAAAAACATAATTAATTAATTAAAATATTAATTAAGTACATTAAATAAATATATTAAATTAAACCAAAATTTTAACTTACATCTAAATCCGTGTAGAAACTCCGAATGTCTGCAGAATCCGGAAGATCTGGAGTCTTTCGAAAATTCCAACGAAGACATCTCGGATAAAATCCGTCACCACGATACTTTCCGGCAACATTACCCACCCCGGGAAGCAACTCAAATCCCCAAATCATCAACGACCAACCAGGTCCATAAAAGTGATATCTCTGAATATCCGGAATTTTTCTTAAATAATTTCGGAGATTTTTGAACGAGTATGCTCCCCACGGGTACTCATAGAAGGCGCCCCATGTCCGATGCCAGCATCCACAGCCACGAAAATACCATCTTTTGAGCATCATGCCCGAAGACGAAAATCGACGCCATCAACACGTGGGCCAAGCCTAGATATATGTCGGCCTCGTGGGGAGGAATGCGCTTCTGAAAACGCTTCAGCAGATCCGCTCCGGACAAATGGCCACCGCCGCATGCCAACTCAAAAAGCCGAATACCTCTCGGATCGTGGGGATACGTGCTGTCGAAGATAGAGCTCCCAAATCGTAGTCCCGTGATCAACGTGTGATCCCGTACAGTATACTCGATATCAGATCCATTGAGGTGGAACCAAATACCGGTACGGGACCAAATGCACCGAGCAACTATACCGTGGAGCGCCGATGAACACACGCTGCTCGGTGTCCATCCTATAAAATGTCCGAAAGGACCCTCCTTAAATCTGTCAAGCAACTCGTAACCCTCAACCTCAAGAAGTGTGAGCCGGATTTCCTATAGTACACTAATTCTATAATATGTATTCGATATCGATACCCAATAAATAGAATTTGGCCTACGATACCACGAACGCTCCGATACCTTCATAATTAAAACAACTAATTAATAAAATACTCAATAAATAATAACAATTAATTAACACAAAAATTAATAAAAACAACTAATATATATTAAAACATGCGGCAATATTCAAAAATGAAACATATACGGCCCCTAATTAAATACCAAATACATAATTGAAATCACAAAAATACATAGATCAAACATATACAAATACCGCCGGTAAATACCGTGAGGAAGGCATCTACCGCGCGTCATGCACACGCGCGCGGTAGATGCTCCATTACCGGCGGTATGAACATATTTGGGGTCCTATCTCAATTCTAAGACTAATCATGTATATATTTCATGTAAATACTCAACATATAATCATCTACCGTATATATATATCGCACGACTTACGGTAATTACATGTAATTTGATAATTTTTGAACGATTAGAAGCAATAGATATGTAATTATACGGATAATAATGTGATTACCTCAATTTCGTGGGGTATTTCTTCATTGGAGTGCTCCATTTGAATGGTGGAGGCAGCGGTGGAGCGGGGTATGAAAGTGGTGGCGCACGGTATTGATAATTTGATATTAACCTTTCAGATGTAATTGGGTAGATGGGGAAGCAGGTGGAGGCGGCGGTGGAGCTGCGTAAGAAGAGGGTGATGGTGGCGCACGGCAAAGGTGGTGGTGCTGGCGGTAGATTTTTGAAATTGGGTAGATGGGGAAGAAGGAGAGTAGTTGGGTGGGGTAGCGGTAGATGCAGATCTAATTACCTAATAATTATGTTGGTTAAATGGTCAAAAGTGGGTATTTTTTGAAGGTGTATAAGGAAAGTGAGTATATAGTTTATTGAGTGTTTGAAGAGTGGGTATTATTCATTTTCTCCCATCTTTAATTAAGTCAAAAGAAAATCAAGATATATTAGACAATCTAGACAAAAAGGCTATGATGTTTGACAACTCATTCCGTAAGTCTGTAAGTCATCAGGAGGAAGGTGAAAAGAGAAAGTGGTCATAGT
The DNA here is from genome assembly GCA_026898415.1 of Leonotis leonurus. Taxonomy (NCBI): domain Eukaryota; kingdom Viridiplantae; phylum Streptophyta; class Magnoliopsida; order Lamiales; family Lamiaceae; genus Leonotis; species Leonotis leonurus. The sequence continues at coordinate 8,293 of JAPKLX010003658.1, read as the reverse complement.
GAATTTTCTTTCAAAGCACATGAAAGATGTCCTTTATACTTCTAATCATATTCCTGCAAAAAAATCAAGCCCTAGTATTAGTACATTTATCAATGCTCCTACTCCCTAAAGTTACATAGAGGTGTAGGATTCGAAAAGCTGATAAATGAGACTTGTACACATTCATACACCTACTGCTAGCTCCCCAAAATCACTCCTAAAAGTAATGACACTCACAATCAATCAACTCTAGCATGCCTCTAAGTATTCTTCAACCACTATATGTATGTATGTATATATATATATATACATATATATATATGTAGTAACCTCCCTTCGAACACACTTGAGAAATCAGACTTCAACTAAGTCACACTCAGAAAGCATTAAGTTAGAAAATTCAAGAAGAAAGTTGGTTGCTCATTCCATCCAATATAAGTTTCTACTACTCAAAGTTCAGAAAACAACACTCATTAAGGTAACCATAACTTAAAAGCCTAGTCTTTTAAGGTTTCAATTTCTGGTTATTAGCTAGAATTCATAGAAGAAAGTTATGCCCAAAAAGTTGAAAACTCACTGAGTAGCTTTATAACAATTTTGGAACAAGGATCTTAGTTATTCTCATTAAGGCAATCAGAACTTTAAGTTTAAACCCTTTCATAATTTCTTTACTTCCTGATTACTTTAGCAACTCCATATTTTCAATTACATTAGCATAAATTTTGAGATAGCATATCAATATATCTTATGTAAATTCATATAAAGTGGAACTGTGAAACTCAGACAATAATTAAAACCCTTCAAAGACAGATCCATTATTAGAACAAATGGTCATTTAGTTCAGAGTAATAAAGGATTTAATTTAGGATTTAGATATTGCTAACTCTTAGTAAAACAAAATGCATTATATGAATAAGAACTTCTATATATATATATATATATATATATATATAAAAGGAGATTAGATTAATAAGGAGAACCTTACCTGTTGTGGTCGACGACGGAGATGTGGCAAAGAGCAGTTCAGTAGCTCTCGGCCATAGATATAGGATACTCCTCCATCAATTTGAACATAAGAAAAACCTAGAAGAATTATAAGGAGAAATCAAAAGGCGATTAGGAGAGAGTGGTCCTTGGTCTAGTACGAGAAGTAGTAGGACATACCCACACACTCCAAATCTGAGCTCATATTCATTGAGTAGTAATAGATGAAAAAGTTGTAAAAGAAATTATGATTTGATTATTGAGAAATTGGGTATTTCGCCCAAGAACAAAATTTTAACCAAAATCTTACACAATAACGATGCACGCAAGGAGAAATATAAAGAAAGAATTGAAATTAGGGTGTTACCAAAAAGTTCTTACCTTACCCAAATAATAAGAGAGGGGTGACGAATCCAGTGGCCTCCGGCCGGATATTAGAGAAGCTCCGCCAGAAATTACTACCAATAGTAATAATCGAGATAAGAGAGTGAGGGAGAAATTGAAGGAATTTGAAATGGGAAGAAGTATTTAATTTATGTAGATGATGAAGAAAAATATGAGAAAAGGGAATAAGGTGAGGCAACCATGGAGGGCCGCATTGTCGGAAAAGAAAAATGGAGGAGAATGAAAATGGGTGTCGAGACTTGAGAAGGATAGAGAGAGAGAGTTGACTGAGATAGTGAGAATGGGTTGATGTTTTAAAATTTAAATAATGGTGTATGATTAATGGGCTAATTATTAAATTGGTATTGGGTTGTTAGTTTAATGGGGCGATTATCCAAAATAATGAGGTTGTAAGTATAGTTAGTGTTGGACTTCTTGTTTATATATTATAAGTTGGGCTAAGTCCTACTAAATTAAGAATATTAATTGGATTCATTTTAGCTAGCAATAAGAGTTAATAAGTATCGATTAGAAGTATTAATAAGTTGTAAGAATAGTTCAAAGAGATTCAATTTTATTTAATACTGTATTTATTACAAACTATTATTTAATTGGGTTAGTTCAAAAATTAAAGAAGGATTTGATAATGCTAGTTCGATTAAAATTTTACTGAATAATAAAAAAATATAATTAAGGTACTTGAGTATTAGAGTCAAGTTTTAGAAACCAAATAAATTCTCAAAATACTAAAAGAGTATTTCCTTCCAAATTAGAAAATTACGTACTCAAATCGAAGATCTTATTCGTGATTTCGATTAAGGTTACGCATGGCGGAAGTATTAAGTGAGAAGAAGATCAAATTTCAGTAAGAAAGGAAGCGAATAAGTTAGGATTTCTTACACAATAAAAGAAAATATGTGTGTGTGATATCAGATTGTGTTTTTTTTCTTTCCAATAGCTTTTGAAATGAATATGTCTTTCAAGTATTGTTTTGCCATAAAATATTTATAATTTTCGTATGATACATATCTGCTCAGTTAAGTTAAAAGAATCGAATTCGGGTCCCGTTGGGATAGCTATCATACTAGGACTAGTGTACACAGAGTAACCGTGAGTCGATGAAGGTGTTGGCCGGTCAAGGTGTTCATGGAAGGTGGCCACCTTTCCGACACAAAAAAGAAAAAGAAGTAACACATATGGTAGATTACTCAAAGAACTTAGATCATGATCGAACTTTAGGATTTCACAAAAAGAATTTAGTGAACATAGGTTCTTTAACAACAAAATCCCTATACTTCACTTGAAATGGCATGACAATTATATATGTATATGCGTGTGGTTTTGGCATGTGTCTACTGAATACAATTTGTTCTCAGCAAATGCATGTATTTATAAATGTGCAGGTTGAGTTGTGATGATGAAAGGGAGTGCTCAGAAAAGCTTTTTGTCAGTCTCTTTGTTTAGTCCAAACTCTTGGAGGTTTTACATGTCTTCATACATGTAAAGCTTTACTAGATCCTGATGTCTTTCCACTGCAGTTATGTAACAACTGAGTAATGAATCTATAACTCGATTTCATTTTCGAATTAGTCGGTGATGTATAATATATTTTATTGATTCATCTAAGTTATGGAGACTTTATTCAGCTTCACACACGATTCATTGACTCACATTTCTACCCTGCTCCTTTAACTCCTTCCCTAGTCACGGTTTTCCCGTGTTTGCTATCCTTAGTAAAGTGTGGTCTTTACATTTCATTTCTTCTTTAATTGTTAATCATTACTTGTCGTTAGTTTCCAACATATTTCATTGAATTCATATTCCGCGTAAGCGCCCTTTTGCGGGGTGTTACAGTCCATAGGTCGGGTTTGAGCGCATCCACAAAATTGCATGTCAGGTCTGGATTTAGGGAAGCCTGGTGAGCCCATTGTCATTCCTTACCCCGTAGTCTATTAAAATCTATATTACTCAATAATATATATATATATATATATTCCATAATCCTATCAAATCTATGAAAATTCATGTAAATCAATAAAAAAAGTCTGTCAAACTCTAAACGAAGTCTATGGATTTTCTAAATTTACAGATGTTTCAACTTATTTTATTAAGTCACTTGCAAGAGAACGAGTTCGTTATAGATTAATAAACTAACTCAAGTCGTATTCTCAAGGAATGCTAAACAGGGCTTTATCTACGTTACCAAACAGAAAACAGTAAAAGAATGAGTTTTAGTTTTTTAACTACTCTAATTAATTTATCTAGGCGAATAGAATTAAAGGAATGAAAGTACGAATTATCTAGGTGAGAATTTAGAAAGCAATTAAACCCTAAGTCTAAGAACGAAGAATTAAATGAAATAAATCTAAACATGCTTGGAATTGATTAATTAAATGATTAATAGATTTGAAATTACGAATTGAAAATTAATCAAGAAAAGAGTAAGAAGAAAGGAAAACATACAACAATAAAGAAAGCAATAATAACTCACTAATTAAAAAGGAAACAATGCATTAAACGATATCCGGGTTTGAATCACGAACGAATCTACAAAGCGAATTTGAAATAACGAATTACGGAATGAAAATCTAGACTAATGTGTTTTCTCTCGTGGTCTAAAACCCTAGAATGGTAGAATGTACGATGTTTTAAAAAATCACGCGTGGAGGTTTAAAAAGGAGAAGAAATCCCCACCAGGGTAGCGCTCGATAAGGGCCAGCGCTCACTACCCTGGCTCTTTGCCTTGAGTTCGCGCACAGGGGGCTAGCGGCCGCTAGGGGGTAGCGGTTGCTAGCCCCCCCTCTCTGTCTCTTCTTCCAAACGCAAGGGGTAGCGGCCACTAGGGGATGGCGCACTAGTACAAATTTTATCATACACTACGGTGCATACACTACAGTTTTTTCATCTACCGTAGTGTATGTGCGTTTTTTTTGTTAAAGACTACGCTTTATAAAAAATCCGTAGTGTATGTAAATAATAGACTACGGTTTTTAAAAAACTGTAGTCTATGTGCGTGTATTTTCATACATAGACTACGGTTTTTTTAAAAACCGTAGTCTATGTGCATGTAATTTTAATACATACACTACGGTTTTTAAAAACCGTAGTCTATGTGCGTGTAATTTTAATACATACACTACGGTTTTTAAAAACCGTAGTCTATGTGCATGTATTTTTAATACATACACTACGGTTTTTAAGAACCGTAGTCTATGTGCGTGTAATTTTAATACATACACTACAGTTTTTAAAAACCGTAGTCTATGTGCGTGTATTTTTAATACATACACTACGGTTTTTAAGAACCGTAGTCTATGTGCGTGTATTTTTAATACATACACTACGGTTTTTAAGAACCGTAGTCTATGTGCTTGTATTTTTAATACATACACTACGGTTTTTAAAAACCGTAGTCTATGTGCATGTAATTTTAATACATACACTACGATTTTAAGAAACGTAGTCTATGTGCGTGTATTTTTAATACATACACTACGGTTTTAAGAACCGTAGTATATGTGCGTGTATTTTTAAAACTCGGCCCATAACTAATTTAAAAACTCGGCCCACAAGACTAATATTGACCCGGCCCATGATTCTAGATCCTTCTTCCTACACTTAAACTTAGTGTTACCCTAACCCTAAGTAAGTAACGATACACACAACACCACTCAACCCTAGCCAAATCTCCACTCAGTCGTTCACCTCTTTCTCTCCCTCTCATACTAAATCAACTTCTCACTTCTGCAACACAACCCACACACATCTCTCTCAGTTTCACAGTCGACTAGAATGATGAATGATGAATGATTAAGGGTTCGTCGTAGTGTAGCTCTCGTCTAGCCGTCCTCCAGGTAAACCCCCTTTCTCTCTTTCTAAAATTTGTAGTTTCAATTCCATTTGCTTTCTGAAAATTTCCCAAAATCCTCTAAATTTCCTCAGTTTCCAACTCTCAATGTTCTCTATACTCTTTCTCTGAAACAGGAACGATGACTCCCAAAGCTTGGCTGATAAAATTCTCAATGCTAATACTCTAATCTTTGTATATTTTCTAGCTTTCTAAGTTCTATTTTATTCAGCTTCTAAAATTGCACATATTCCTCTCTTAATTTCTATCGCTAAATCTCTCTCTTTATGTTCTCGTTTTCTGCAGGAAGGTAGAGCCTCCCTAGCTCAAAGCTTCTCTCGGTGGAAGCTAACCGGCGCTAAGTCGCCAGCAACTCAGCGTAAAAGATCTTATCTTTCTATATTTAAATTTCTCAATTTATAAAGTTTCTAAAATTTTTAGTTTCTGATTTCTAATACCTCTCCTATACCTCATGATTTCAGCCCTCATTTAGCTTCTATGGACTACACGGCGAAAAAGCTCACTGGTGCCGCGTTGACCCCTCATAAGTAAGGTCTCAACATTTTCCCTTTTCTTTGGCAGATTTTGACACAAAAGGGGCAGTGGGTGTATTAATTTGGGATTAAACCCTATCTTTTGAATTTGTGCTAAATCTTCCACCTTGCATTAATTTGATGACTTGCGTAATTTCATAAAAAGAATTAAACATGTGTTGCAGGGGTAATTCTCTAATCTTTCAATGTTTTTCCAAATCTAATTTTTGACTCGTTTTTATTGACATAGACTCTATAAAAACTGAAGCTTAATAGAGTTGTATATAACTTTAAAAGTTGGAATTTGAGTCTTCATTACAAGCTCCTGTTTTGGTATTTATGGTGTTTTTTTTTTCTTTGGTTCTAAAAGGGATGCAATATAAGCCTAAGATTTACCTTCAACTTTAAAACTTAGAATCAGTAATATATCTATTCTCTGCGTAAGAGTTCATGGTTTGGTTTTCTAGACTAAATCTTAATTCATACCCGAAGTTCAATATTCTGTTAAAGTGATGTTTCTCATAGTGTTGACTAACTCTTATTCCTGAGCTGTGATTTGAACTTATTCTGAATTCAAATCATAATTTCTATGATCTGGGAATATGTATGTTTCTTAAATTGTGTCTTGCTTTTAAATGATTTAAAAGAAGATAAAATCTGAATTGGTTTTTCTTCAGTCTATTAAGTTCTGGAGAACAACTTTTATGTTGTGAAATATGAAAATATGTCTACTTTCTTAAATCTGAAAAATATCTATATATGGTTTGATATTCTGTGTTATGGATGGAGAATAGTTCTAAGTTTAAAGCTTCAGTATCATTGGTGTCTTATAAGTTTAAAGTTTGCTAAATCTTGAACTTAAAACGCTTAGATGCTTTTTAAAAACTTTATTACAGAGTATGATATTCTTGTTGGGTTATTGGCACATATTGAGTTCTAAAATGATGGTCGAGTGAAGAGTCTATATTTCTTCTAAATTCAGTTTAAATATAAAAGAAGGTTTTGATCTAAGTGCTTAAAGAACAAAGCTTAAGTATGAAATGCATATACCTTAGAACTTCTGAATTTGAGATAGATGAACTCCTTGGCTCTGAGTATTTCTGCAGAACCTCTCCTTGCCTTTCTTTATTATTTTTCGAAGTATTTGTTTTGTTGAAGTATGGATTTTCTTTATGGCCTTGATTTAAGGAGTTCTATATTGTATAAATAGGGAAAGGAGTAGGCTTCTTAGAGTAGAATGCTTAGAGTAGGCTGGCTGCTTTAATACTTCTTGCGTGCTCTGTATGCCTTATGGAGTCAACTTTGCTTTTGAATGCAAATATTTTGCGTTCTTATGTTAGTCGGCAGGAAGGTGACCTTCTTGGACTCATGGTGAGAATCCAACTGATTTATTTCTATGATTTTCTGCTGGCTTTAATTAACTGCTGCAGATTTAAGTCCGAAAAGTTGTGTTTGAATATACTTGTTTCTGTACAACTTTGCTTTTGAATGCGGTGAATTTTTTTTTAGATTTCTGGTTTCTGATATGTTCATGGTAGTTTGGGTCTATTGTTTTTGTTATTTTTTGGAGTTTATATAATAAGTAGTGGTTCAATACATGATAATTATCTGTAGTTGAGTACTTATTGAGTCAAATTTGTTTATTTTAGTAGTTGGGTACTTATAGATAGGTTCTGACCCAAAATATTTTGTACTACAACATCCCAACTGTGTATTGTACTATCGATTCTTAACCAGGTGTTGCATCCATATAAGAAAAATGAGTTTCTTTTCTTCTAAAACTCATTGTAACACAATTGTTCTGATGCAGTACCTGCATCTACTCTGCTGCTCTTTCCGTTTTAAAGTATGAATGAAGACAAGATTGTGATTTTTTTTTTAGTTTTACGCGTGTACCTTACTCTTTGTGCACAAAATCATCCTGGAGAGTTTGTCTTCTAGAGTAATATATGCATAGCATTGATCTCTACAGCTAACCCTAGTACAGTTCTGAGAGAAATAAATACTGATTTATGACTTCTCATAGCAATTCTTACAATGACACTTGCAAATAGTGGATACTGACCATTATATGGGAAATGCCTTATTTACGTATATGTATGCATGCACATATTTGCACACAGTCACACACATATATGCATATGTAATTTCTTGAACTTGGATTCTCAACTGATAATTGCTGCATAAGACACATTCTCACTCTTTGATGATCACGACAATAGGTTGGCTCTGGAATTGGTGGTATGCTTAGTGCAGTTCATGGTTTTAACACAGGTACAACAATCCATCTGCTCACTTATTCAAGAGTTTTTGCGGCTATTGTTTATTCTCATATTCTAATAACCTCTGACGATGTATTTACTAGGAATTCCTCTCATATTCTATACTTTTACGGAAATCGTCTTCTTCTTCAGCTGGTGATTCTTTCTTGAAGCAGCTAAAGAAGAAGAATATTCTTTGCTTCAAAGATGGAGTTTATATGTTGCAGGCTTAATATCGTTTATTATATTGGTAACTCGATGATCTTATATACCTTATGCATATATCTATTTTATTGTATACATTC